>VDFB02093507.1:0-27037 GCA_007258455.2 Sequoia sempervirens
GTGACTTTTGCTTGCCTAAGATGTTTTTTCTATGGATTAACATGTTACATTGCAAGACCAAGCACCTTTGAAGCTTCTTTTACAATCAATCTTGGAGGACTGAGCACCTCGTCAAGGTTGCCTTGCAGGACCAAGCACTTATAAGGGCCAATCAAACTCTACGTAGCCTTTAATTTCCAATCCACAAGACCAAGAACCTATGGCACCTCCTTTGTAGGACTGAGAACCTGTAAAGCGCTTTCATTATGTAGGATTGAGCACCTATAGAACCTTTGTTCACCTTCTACAAGACCGAGCAATCATGGAGCCATTTCTATAGGACCGAGCACTTGTCGAGCTTTTGTTCAAATTTCCATAGGACCAAGCACCTATAAAGCCACTTCTCTCTCCTACATGTCTGAGCATGTCATATTGTGGTCTACTTCCTTGACAGTTTAGGTATATGATTTTTAGCATTTTCTCTAGGACTTACCTCACATTCACTAATGTGTATGCTCTCTAAAGTAGGGGAAAATGTAATGGTGTGAATTTATACCCCTTGGAAATTCCCCATTTTCATATCCTTCACCTTAGAAAATATAATTTTGATGATGTATTCCTAACATCTGCCACCTTTCCTTATCTAACCGATAGCCTATTTTTGTGTCAATGGAGGAATTTTGTCAAGGATGAACATGCACCATGTGGATACAGTTTGCATGTCATGCTACCATCCTATTAGAATTCCTTCCTTTGGAATTTGTAGAGGCATTACGTTTCTCCATTGGAAACAAACCGTAATGCCTCTTTCCCCCTTGACTGATGCAAAATGGCTCCTTTTCCTCCATTTTGAATTTCAAATTACATGATCTTTCATTCCATTCATCTTCTTGGAACTTCTTCACCATCTCTAAACACATGACTAAATTCTTGACGCTTTTCTCATCAACTTACACACTTACAAGATTCACCATCACCTCCATTGTAGATGCAAGCTACTATTTTTTTGGCTCCTCCTCTCCATTGTTGTGGCAGTGTTCTCTTTGGAGAACTTGCAAGATCACACCTTACTCTACTTTCCTTCAGAGCACATGGCTGGGAAGGTGATATCCACCATTCTCATTCACTTTTGCATCATATTATTGTATGTGTATTTCTTGGTACTTTCATTTCCAATACATTTTATTTATCAAATGTCTTTCTATATAATCATTGTTATCTAATTGTCTGTGGAGGTGGAAACACCAAAGTGGGGGACTAACTAAGGTAGACCTTTAAAAACAAGCCCAACATTTTTCTTGGTCTTGTGTGTGTAGACACTTTTTGGTTGGAGCTATCTGAAGGATTGAGTTGCACAAAGTTCAATATCACTTCCTTATCCTTCTTTGTCAATTCAAAGATAGACTAGTTAGAGTATTCTTCTTGTTGTATTGTGTTTATGTACTTTATTTACATTCTATTATAACATAAAATCTATTAGTCAATTTGATAGCTTGTTCCCTAGTTTTTTTATCTACTCCTCGCACTCCCTATCCATATGGATTCTAACGCTCCACTAAGATGCCAACATGTCACATTGTCCATGTCTCATGTTGTTGTCCTTAGGTAGTGAGCTATCTGAGTCATAGATTGAACTCTTAGAATCAGCTCATTTGACCCCCTGAATCATTTGAGTTAGTAGGAGGATAGTAGCAACTGAATTTCTCTTCCTTTTCAACCTTAATCTCTCAAACTTTCTAAATCACTTAACAAGCTTAAGGTAGATCAGGGCAACCTATTGCTTAAGACCCTCCTATGACCTAAGGTCTTAAGAACTATATAGTCTTGAGAACTATGGGGTCTTAAGGTGTTGATGGTGTACATGTTAAGAACTATATAATCTAGGCACATGTGCTAGGTTTCATCATTCTTACACACCATCACCTTGGGTAAGGGGTAGGAACTTAGACTATACACAATAATTCTTGCCTCTAGCATATCCTCAAAAATAATTTTGATCTTACTTTTTTGTATATATGGGTAGTTGTAACGCTAGATGTTGGATGACTAGCCCCTTGGAACTAGTTGTATGGTATGATCATGATCCCTTTTAGGAGGAATTCCTTTAACCATATCTCTAAAAGCCATTGAGTGATGATCAATTATTACTTATAAATTAAGATGGATGGGCATATTACATTGATAGGTTTCTAATGACCATAATTGGGCCACAAATCCATCAGGATTTTTTAAGCAAATTTTGTATTTGATGAGATATTACAATTTATGGGGACTTTTCCTTCAACACTCTTAGCTCTACTATATTACCTTTTGATTGAAATCTCATGAATAGCTCTTGGAAATTCATCTCAATTGTTCCCAATGTAGTAAGTCATTATACTCCCAAAACAATATCTACTATGCCCATGGAGATAACATACATTGGACAATCATGTTGATAATCTCCAATGGATAATTTAATGCTATGATTTTATTTAAAATAACTAATAGTACCACCATCAACAATAAAGACTTAAAACTTTGGAGTTGGATATATAAAATAAATTAAATGAGCAGCCAATTTTTTGTTGATGAAATTATGAGTACTACCTAACTCAATCAACACTATTACTTTTTGTTTCTTTAACAAACCTACTACCTTGAGAGCTTGTGGGGTGATAAAACCCAAGAGTACATGACAAGAAGTGATTGGCTGAGAATGATGTGATTCTTCATCTGACCCCCGATCGCCCTATAATATTTGTTCCTCCTCTTCTTCCTTACATAGACCTTCAATATAGAATAATTTATTTTCACTACATTTATGTCCTTGACTATATTTGTTGTCACAACTAAAACACAACCCCTTTTCTCTCTTATCCTCAATTTATTGTGGAGTCAACCTACTAGGTTGAGGTAAAGAATGTGTTGGAGATCTCCTTTATCTTATGTTTACAATCCCTTCTCACCTATTGGCCAAAATATTTTTCTCAACTTTTCTTTCCATAAATATCACTTTGTTACAAGAATTATGGTTGGAAAAAATTTACATCCTTTTTTATGTGGTCCTTTTAAACCCACTAGAAATAATTCCTTAAAATTTTCTCTTATCATACTCTTCACTCATAGACAAGGGCTTGAAATTACTAAGTATAGTCCTTGATAGTACCTATTTTTATTAATTTAATAGTGAGTTGGCGGAAGTAGCTATCAAAAAAGTTATCTCCATAATAGGTAGCAAGATCCTTTTGAAAAATTGACCATGTGACCACACAACCCTTCTTTCTCTTCTCATCACATAATCAACGATAGAAATAAATTTTAGAATCTAATTCCAAGTATAATGATGCCATAATCACCTTTTGTTGGACAAGAGCATAATGGAGATCAAATAACTACTCTATTTGAAAAAATCATTTTGTTGGATCCTTACCATCATATTTTCTTATATCCAACTTAGGTATGAAATGTCTAAGCATAGGATTATTAAAGGAATGATCCTTCTTGAAATATGAGTCAAGCCCAAAGAATTCATGTCCAACAAAAACATTATATGCCACCTTACTAGGTGAATATTTTCCCTAATACTTCATTCTCTAAATAATTGTGTGCAACTTCTTAGAAAAATTATTTATTTAATTCCTAATTGATGAAATTTCACCCTTGGCATTCCTATTTGAAGATTTCCTAAGTGTGGTAGCATTCATTTTGCCTCTTGTTGTAGGCCTTTTCATGATGAAAGAAAATAATTTTGTAATAAATCACATAAATAAAGTCAAAATAAGTTAAAATTTTTACTATAACTTATCAAGACCTAGTTCACACTTTCCCAAAAAAAAATGAAAAATCAAGTATTTTGTAGCCTTGAGAGTGATTTTATTAAAACTATAATTTTACAATAAATCACTTAATTCTGCTTTAATTTATCTACAATTTGGATTGTAGGCTCCTCTCTTACTGTGTACAAAACCCAAATAAATCAATAGTCAATATTGCAAGATTTTGGATATATACACTTTCCAAATAAATTAGGTAGAAACCCTAATTCTACAATGAATTGCTCAATTTTACTCCAATTCCTTTGAAATATGGTTTCTAACTACTTGCATATGTTTTTCCAAAACCTTTTAAAAATAAGAAAAAAAATCTTCAAAGTATGAGAAATATGCACTTCCTAAAATAGCCTCCAATATTAAGAAAAAGTCTTGTCTCATAGTGCTAGAATCCTTCTCTAATACCACTTGTAATGAAATAAACTTCAAAATAGAAAAATATTAATAACGAAAAATAGCAAGCCCCTTTGAGAGGAAAAACCTTCAAATATCTCAAACGAGAATATAATTAACAATCTGATGATCAAACAAGTCTCATTACCTCATATATATAGCCTAGTGATATATAGCCTAGGATATCACTCCAACTGACTTAAATATCCTTATAACAGCCTAGCACTGACATAAATAACTAAATAACAATATAATAATTATAATATGATTTAATTAAGAGTTAAGGTAGCCACAAGCCCACTACTCATTATCTTACATATATTCTAATATTAAAAATGTAGTAACATTTGATTTTTTTTATTTATAGATAAACTAATTATTATTAATCATATATAATATAAAGATGTTCAAGAATAAATGTAATAACCATAAGTACAATTGAACCTCTCCTGATCCGTCTGGACTAGTGAACATTTAAGGTGAATGCATTAAAGTTGCATGTGCGGCTTGTTTCATGAGTTGCAGGGCGTCTGCGCAATCCTCGCAAAACTGCTGCGGATCAGGAACTACGTCTTCCGATAATAATGCAACCAGCTTCCCTTTTCCAGCATAGCTTATGAAATGTATCGCTATCGACTGCACAAAATCGGAACAATCTCTTTTAAACGATTTATATAACTCCTCCAAAATTTTCTAAATAAAAAAATTGTAAAAGAGAATGAGGATACTGACAACATTGTTAACGTGGGCCGTAGGAATAATGTGAGTAACTGGGTTATCCCCGTATTGAATCTCTTCCAGCGGTCCCATCACATTGGAGAACCCCAATGTAAGTATTGTAGTGAATTTGTTGCATAAGTACGCCACTAACTGCAATTCAAACCAAATTGAAATGAAAAAAAAAGCCCAATGTAAGTATTGTAGTGAATTTGTTGCAAAAGTATGCCACTAACTGCAATTCAAACCAAATTGAAATGAAAAATAAAGCAATTTGGAAATTACAAACAATTGAATCTTATCAATTTCAAGAAACAGACATCAGCTAACTTTCAGAAAAATACTTCATCCGAATCCTCCTATATATATTATTTTTTCTGAAAGTCATTAGCAGCTATTAACACCGGCATTTCTGGGTGTTCAATGAATTGCATTTTATAAACTTATATGGAGGATCTGACTCAATAGAACTGGCTTACCACGGCATTGAAGGGTTGTGTTGCTATATATCTAACCAGAAATATTTGTACCTTAGTTGGCATGTGTTTGGCTGTGGCGTATATCACGGAGGCCTCAAAAGATCTCTTCTTCCGCCTGGACATCATTCTTGTAACACGGCAGTATTGAAGGGAGTCGTCATAGTGCATGAGTGACAATGGAAACATCCAGAAACTTAATTTATTACCCCACATAACTTTCGATGGATTTTTCATGTTGCCATCCAGATCCTGGCAATATTTAATGCTCACCTCTAAATGACAACTGCGTACAGAGAGTAGAAATCATTCCAAATAATACTGAAAGAAGATTGTTGTTGGACCTTACCTTAAGCACAGTAGACCGCCTCATATTTACTGCAACCATTGCTCGCAGTCTTGAATTTAATGGAAGGAGATGCTCTGGTCTTGCAGCTGGATTCTTATGTGCTGTCGCTTTCTGTGAGACCGAGACATTTTTATCTTGATTTCGAAGGGAGAAAAGAATGCAGTTAGTGTCAGATTTTAGAGGATGTAAGTGAAATTCATTATTATACACACCATTTTGTTGCCTGCTCATATAACGCACAAGTCCAGAAGAAAGCGCTCCCATAATGACCTCATTCAATGTCTGCCACCAACTTTAACAGTAAGACGAGGAAAACTTTCTGCTGGAAGATAATCGTATGAAAACCCAACGTTATAACCATCTATTGGCCGTAAAAAGTAAGAAACATTTGACCTACCCCATTCACTGCCTTTCTAACCAAGCAGATATCATCAATGCTGAGAGTCACGTGAGCCAGACGCTTTGAACAAACAGCGGCTTTCTTTCCTCCTCTCAATAAATTCGTATCATGTTTCCATAGCAGAGTGGCCACCACCTCGAGAAGAAAAATGAATGTAAGCCAAAGCGCTACCGCCATATTGTACACAGTTTGCAGAAAGCCGTTTGGTTTTTGGTCAGCCGCTGTACGTTGTGGTATGGTGGGTGGTGCTTTAGAATTATTGGCTTTGCTTGTGGAATTGAGAATTAGGGATAGCATAGAGACACAATCTCCAAGTGAATGATGGATTCTGAAGACAAGGCTGGCTGCTGCATCCGCAGAAGGAACATTCAATACATGAACTTCCCAGAGAGGTCTGCATGGATTGAGAGGAGGAGCAGACACTAGAGAGCTTGTATATTCATTCACAAGGTTGGGATTTTCTACAAGTGTGGGGCTTAGGCAAGGAACAATCACATGATCCTCTATCACCACCTCTCTTAAAAACCAACTCAGATTCTTGTGCTTGTCCTTTATCTGCAATCATTTCAAAATACTCAAGTAGCATGAATTTCAAAACAACAATTTAAATGTTGAGAGAAAATGGAGAACGATTGAGACGTTGAGTTTCTATCTCTATTCTATAAACCAACAGTCTATACTCAGCGGACACATCTTAATTTGTTTGGGAGTCTCATTTACAAGGGACAAAGCTCTATACTAGTTTGTTACTGGTTAAGCTTGCAGAAGGCTGCTATCAGAAGGTCTGCTTACGCACAATAGACAAATGAAAAGAATATTAGACTTGTTGAAGACATGAAAGCAGCTGTCAAGCTGATTGGAGAATAAATAAAACGATTGCCGCGTAAAAGGTCTTTACAAAACCAAAAAATGACCACATATCTTTCCAAATCTGTCGGTAGCCATAAAGATCTGCAGAAAATGAAGTGCTCTCACACACACCTGAGATAAGGCGACAGCTTAAAACAAAAACACAAAGGGTTCCATGGCATAGAAATTGTAAATCGGCTGATATAAAAACAAGTATTCGCCCATATATTAAAGACAGTGAGCTGCACTTTACATTTGACAGTGATATCGTCGATGCTAAACTCGGGCAAAAATAAACTGGCATTCTTGTTGGAAAATGAGTTGTTAACAAACAATTAATTTTAGTAACTATTTGTAAGTGCATGTTGACTGTAGATGTCATGTGCAGTCTTATTTTTATAAGAGTTATTTTAGTTCAATACATCTAAATCTCTATAAAAAGAGATCATATCAGAAAATAAAGAGCATGTTTTGTGTGTAAAATCTTTTTGCTTCCTCTGTTTTGACTCGCAATACGGTGTTGAAGTTTTGCCCTCCCCCTCCATTCCATCAATTCTTACCAGTAAACCAACAGCTACCTTATCATCTATATGCGAGATTATACCATCATTCTAATAGAAACTATGGAGAAGCTTATCTCTTCTCTAAAAAACAGCTGTCACCGATACACAAATGTATGTATATAAAAAAAATCATATACATCTAGAGTTTGCATTAAAAATAAGCCAATAAAGAGAAAAGGAAGAGAATAGTAACCACAATGCTAGAGAATCTTTGGTGCTCCGCCAGATTAATTCGTAGTAAATTTTTCAAGGAATTGATGTCGATTTCTTTTTTGAATCCCACAATGGTTAAGATGTAACCATAGGGATAGCATAGAGACACAATCTAGAGAATCTTGTGGAATTGAGAATTAGGGATAGCATAGAAACACAATCTACAAGTGAATGATGGATTCTGAAGACAAGGTTGGCTGCTGCATCCGCAGAAGGAACATTCAATACATGAACTTCCCAGAGAGGTCTGCATGGATTGAGAGGAGGAGAAGACACTAGAGAGCTTGTATATTCATTCACAAGGTTGGGATTTTCTACAAGTGTGGGGCTTAGTCAAGGAACAATCACATGATCCTCTATCACCACCTCTCTTGAACACCACCTCAGATTGTTGTGCTTGTCCTTTATCTGCAATCATTTCAAAATACTCAAGTAGCATGAATTTCAAACCAACAATCTAAATGTTGAGAGAAAATGGAAAACGATTGAGACGTTGAGTTTCTATCTCTATTCTATAAACCAACAGTCTATACTTAGCAGACACATCTTATTTGTTTGGGAGTCTCATTTACAAGGGACAAAGCTCTATACTAGTTTGTTACTGGTTAAGCTTGCAGAAGGCTGATATCAGAAGGTCTGCTTACGTACAAAACACAAATGAAACGAATATTAGAACTTGTTGAAGACATGAAAGCAGCTGTCAAGCTGATTGGAGAATAAATAAAACGATTGCAGCGTAAAAGGTCTTTACAAAACCAAAAAAAGACCACATATCTTTCCTGTTAATTTATGTAGCTTGGACAGGTGTCTCCATTGTCTAGAAGTGTCATTTAATTATTTAATTATTTTCTAGAAACCTCCAGAAAAGGGCTGAGTTGTCTAGATAATCATGTAATTAAATAAATTGATTCTCCTAGAGACTTCTAGAATCCAGTTAGTTAGGGTTTTTAGAGTCTATTTAATCTTAGCCTTTGATTGAGATTAAATCATGGCCATTGGTTTTCCAATGAGAAAAGTATAAAAGGGGATCAATGGGCAATTGGAGAACACAACAACAAGTAGACTTGCAGTGATAGCAAGTAGAGATATTTTGAGAAAGACTTGCGTTAAGTTAGCAAGTACGCCAGAATTTGCAAAGGAGAGCAAATAGTCTTGTAAGTGTTAGCAAGGGCGAAAGCTGATAGCGCTAGGGATAGTATCGTGAATCGTGCTGTGAGAAATCGAGGGAAGAATTCGAGAAGATTATTGCTCCGAAATGCTGAGGAGGCAAGCAGTTTTTGTATTCCTTAATTTTGCTGAAGTTTAATATAATTCCTCATCTGTAGTAGTGGTTTTCCCTTCGGAGTTTTTCCACGGACAATTTGTCCAAAAATATTGTGTTCATTATTGTGAATGTTTTCTTTTCTATTCTTGTGAGTTTTATTGGTGAAGTTGCAGTTGTGTTATTTTTCGATATTTGCTGAGAATTAATTTTCAGAGTCAAATAATCTATGTATTAGATAGGAGATTAATAATCAATAACTGCAATAGAATTTTCACATGGTATCAGAGCTGATCTGAGGGCAGATAAGGCTTAACAAAGGAAGGAAAGATCCTGCCTCTTCAGAATTATTATTATTTATTTTCTTTTATCTTTTGAGATGGCCTCAGCAGGTTTAAGAGATCAGGACAGATTGGATGGAGCCTCAAATTTTGGTGTCTGGAAAGCCAGAATTTCTTTGTTGCTGGAAGAGAATGGGATCAAGGAATATGTGACCAGTGTTGTACCTGTACCTATAGATCCAGCACAGCTCTTAGCATATAAGAAGGAAGATGCCAAGGCGAGGAGGATGATTCTTGATGGTGTCAAGGATCATATTGTTCCACATGTCGCAGAGTTAGATACAGCTAAGAAGATGTGGGATGCCATTCTGAATCTGTACCAGAATGCTACCACTAACCGGAAGCTGATTCTCAGAGAAAAGTTGAGGACTACTCGGATGAACAAGGGAGAGGACATGACAAGTTACCTCACCAGACTCAGACTTGTCAAGGATGAGTTGGCTGCTGTTGGAGATAATCTAGGTGATGACGAGCTAGTGCGGATAGCCCTAAATGGGTTTACTAAGCAGTGGGATGTCTTTGTTCAAGTTATTAATGGACGAGATACCTTGCTGAGTTGGGATCGACTTTGGAGTGACTTCACTCAGGAGGAGCTTAGACTAAGTCTTGTCAGTAGGACCAGTAGCAAGAGTCAGCAAAGTGAGGCAGAACAGGAGAACGTTGCCCTTGCAGGAAAAGGGAAAGCAAAGAAGGGGTCTAGTAAAGGATCAAATCCACAAGGTGAGAAGAAGAAGGACTTATCTAAAGTCAAGTGCTATGGCTGTCACGAGTTTGGCCACTATGTCAGCGATTGCCCGCAAAGGAAGAAAGGCAAGAAGCAGACAGCAGCTTTAGCAAGTGCAGATGAGCTCTCTAGTAGAATGGAGGATGAGTTCGCTCTCATAGCTTGTATGGCTAGCTCAACCTCACAGGGTGTTTGGTATATAGATAGTGGGGCATCATTTCATATGACAAGAGTTAGAGAGTTAGAGAGTACTTCTCCAACTATAAGGAGGAGGACATCAGAATGCAGATTTCTATGGGGAACATGTCCAAGCTCAATCCAGTTGGGAAAGGGACTGTTCTATTTCAGAGGGAGAATGGTAAGCGGATTCCCATTCATGATGTGTTGCATGTGCCAGGCTTAGGTATGAATTTGATTTCCATATCTATCCTTCAGGATAAAGGTTACAATGTACTTTTTAGAGGGGCAAGTGTGTTAATTAAGCACAAGGATTGGAAATCACCCATAGCTATTGGAGTTAGGAGCGGCCGACTTTACAGGTTGTAGTTTGATACTCATAAGGCACTGATGAGCAGCAGTAATTCTAGAGATCAAGGAGAGCTATGGCATAGGAGGATGGGCCATATACATCATGGAGCACTTAAATTGCTTCGTGAGACAGTGACAGGTGTTCCTGGGGTGAGCACAGAGCATGATGATGTATGTAAGGGATGTGTGTTGGGGAAGTTTGCGAAAGCAACTTTTCCAAGGAGTGACACTAGATCCAAGGGTGTTCTTGATCTAGTACATTCAGACATATGTGGACGAATGTCGACGAAGTCTCTCAGAGGATATGAGTACTTTGTTACTTTTATTGATGATTTCTCCAGGAAGACCTGGATATACTTCTTGAAGACCATGATGAGGTTTTCACGCTCAAGAGTTCAAAGCTCTTGTGGAGAATTCATGGGAGGGAAGATAAAGCGTCTCTTCGGCTCCATTGGAATGGAGCAAGCGCAGTACAAAGGGAAAGAGTTCCGTGGAGTTCTGCACTGTGGAAGGAATCAAGAGAGAGTGGATCGTTTCTACAAACTCCACAAACGTATCGGGGCTTCAGAGAAGAATCCGCCCGGAGACGAGGGCGGCAAGGGCTATGTTTTATGACCAGGATATGCCACGCTACTTATGGGTAGAGGCATGCAGTACAACAGTATACATACAGAATAGGTTTCCACATAAGGTATTGGGCAAGATGACACCAGGGGAGGCATTCTCAGGGAAGAAGCCAGATGTCAGCCACTTCAGGATATTTGGGAGTTTGGCATATTGTCACATTCCAGGGGCAACACGTTCCAAGTTAGATCAAACTGCAGAAAGAGGGTACTTTGTGGGGTACAGTGAAACCTCAAAGGCATATCGGATATTTATTCTAGGGACCAAGAGGACTATAGTTAGGCGTGATGTCAAGTTCATGGAGGACAAGGCATTTAGGAGGTCCAGAGATTTGCCAGCAGATGATCAGAGTGAGCAGTTAGTGGAAGCTCCAAGGATCGTTCAACCAGATCAAGGACAGCGAAACTCGAGTACAGTTACTAGTACATGCACAAGCTCAGGTGCTGAGAATTCGCAGAGTATGGAGCAGCAGATGCAGCAGATCCAAGAGATGCATCAGGGTGATATGGAGGTTGATACTTCATCCTCTACAGTTGGTAGCAAGAACCAGCAGTCACAAAGTAATACTCAGGAGTTTGTGGGAGCTCCTAGGATGAGTAGTAGACAGTGGAGACAACCAGCCAGGTATGATGACTATATGGCATTAGTTAGTCAGTTGGTAGATAGTGAACCTTCTAGCTATCAGAAGGCTGCACAGCAACAAGTGTGGCAAGATGCAATGGTTGAGGAGTATACCTCAATAGTGCAGAACGATGTGTGGGAGGTTGTGCCTAGACCGACAGATAGGGCAGTGGTTGGATCACGCTGGATCTATAAGATCAAGCACGGTGCAGATGGTAGCATCGAGAAATACACAGCAAAGCATGTGTTGCGGTATTTGCGTGGTACAATCGAGTATGGAATCAAATATACTCGAGGTGATGGTATCAGGTTGATAGGCTATACTGACGCAGATTGGGCAGGCAGTACAACAGACAGGAAAAGCACTTCAGGGTGTTACTTTAGCTTGGGATCGAGTTGTCTCTCTTGGTACAAAGCAGAAGGTAAGTCTCCAGGAGCCAGTTCTCGGCAGAGGCGTATCACATAGCAGCCAGCATGGCGACGCGGTGAGGCGAGCATGGCTTCGAAGTTGCTGCGGCCTTGTTTGGGTCGTAGGGTTGAGACTACGGTGATACACTGCAACAATCAAAGTTGCATCAGGTTGTCTGAGAATCCGGTGTTTCACGACAGGTCTAAGCATATAGACATCAGGTATCATCACTTCATCAGGGATTGTGTACAATGGGGGATTGTTCAAGTACAGTATATACCTACAAATCAACATGTAGTAGACATTTTGACAAAGGCATTGGGGAAGGCAAAATTCATCTTCTTTAGAGATATGTTGGGTGTCATGCAAAACACCTTCCTTGCTAAGAGGGAGTGTTAATTTATGTAGCTTGGACAAGTTCCATTGTCTAGAAGTGTCATTTAATTATTTAATTATTTCAGAAACCCAAAGGGCTGAGTTGTTCAGATAATTATGTAATTAAATAATTGTTTCCTCTAGAGACTTCTAGAACCCAGTTAGTTAGGGTTGTTAGAGTCTATTTAATCTTAGCCATTGATTGAGATTAAATCATGGCCATTGGTTTTCCAATGAGAAAAGTATAAAAGGGGATCAATGGGCATTTGGAGAACACAACAAGTAGACTTGCAGTGATAGCAAGTAGAGATACTTGAGAAAGACTTGCAGTGTTAGCAAGTAGTAAATTTGCAGTGAGAGCAAATAGTCTTGCAGTGTTAGCAAGGGCGCAGTGATAGCGTTGGGGATAGCAGCTGTGAAATTTCAGCAGAAGAAATTGAGGGAAGAATTTTCGGAGAAGATTATTGCCAGAGCTCTGCCAGTAAGAGGCAAGCAGTTTTTGTATTCCTTAATTTTGCTGAAGTTTAACATAATTCCTCATCTGCAGTAGTGTTTTTCCCTTCGGGGTTTTTCCACGGACAATTTGTCCAAAAATATTGTGTTCATTATTGTGAATGTTTTCTTCTCTATTCTTGTGAGTTTTTATTGGTGAAGTTGCAGTTGTGTTATTCTTCGATATTTGCTGAGAATTAATTTTCGGAGTCAAATAATCTATGTATTAGATAGGAGATTAATAATCAGTAACTGCAATAGAATTTTCACATTTCCAAATTTGTCGGTAGCCATAAAGATCTGCAGAAAATGAAGTGCTCTCACACAGACCTGAGATACGGCGACAGCTTAAAACAAAAGCACAAAGAGTTCCATGGCATAGAAATTGTAAAACGGCTGATATAAAAACAAGTATTCGCCCATATATGAAAGACAATGAGCTGCACGTTACATTTGACAGTGATATCCTGGATGCTAAACTCGGGGACAAAAATAAAATGGCATTCTTACCAGTAAACCAACAGCCCCCTTATAATATATAAGCGAGATTATACCATCATTCTAATAGAAACTATGGAGAAGCTTATGACCTCTTTAGAAAACAGCTGTCACCGATACACAAATGTATGTATATCAAAAAAAATCATATGCATCTAGAGTTTGCATTAAAAATAAACCAATAAAGAGAAAAGGAAGAGAATAGTAACCACAATGCTAGAGAATCTTTGGTGCTCCGCCAGATTTTTTCGTAGTAAAATTTTCAAGGAATTGATGTCGATTTCCTTTTTGAATCCCACAATGGTTAAGATGTAACTATCTAACAATGTATCTAAGTTGACGCATGCCACTGGACTCAAGGGTTCTTCATGCTTCAACATATTAACATCATCCGCTTTCTTCACTGCAATCTCTCTAAGCTGTATATTTCCCTCTTCGAAACCATCACCGTGATCATGAGTATTTTCCTTACAAACAAGTTTGCCTTCTACCAGTGAATTACTATTGGCTGTCTTCATTCTTTCCCACAGGATGCTTAAATCCTACTGCGTTTGAAACGGATAGAGAAGAGAGCTTGCCTGCGTATATACATCGATGAATGCGAGCATCCAAGTCACCCAAGAAAGCAAAAAGGTTAGCCAAGAATATTAGTCTCTCTCAAGGACCCGCGGAATCAGAGTTGGTTTTATTCAATAAAGTCTCCATAATACTTTACACCCAAAAAGGAGATTTTTTTATGGAGACGTACGGCCAAACACAGTTTGCATGTGAATTCGTGGGCCCCTCCCATGAGAAATTAAACATTTGAATTTAAGAAAATATAATTCTTTCTGTGCTATCAAGTTGCTGGACAGGATTCAAAATACTAGCCATATTAGTATTTCATGTTCGAGTTTTGTTCGTGAGGAGTATGCTCTCGTGGGTGATTTCACTTTATTTAGATCTCCTTAGTGAAGCCTATATTTTCGTCCATTGAAGATTTTAAGCTAATCATTGTTCCATAAAATCTAAATAGCAAGCATATAATAGTCTAAACAAAAAATTGCTTAAAATTGATCTATTAGTACTAGTATATATATATATATATATATATATATATATATATATATATATATATATATATATATATATATATATATATATATATATATATTATTTATTAATAATATTTATAAAAAAGCCGAGAGATATCCTAGTATATATAGAAAATGAATTTGCATGTCAATTACATTTCTTTTATTTCCATGTCGGTTACATTTCTTTTATAATATATATAAAAAATGAATTTGCATGTCGGTTACATTTATTTTATATGCATATTTATTACATTTTTTTTTTTTTAATAATATATATAACTGTCGCGAAGAACGTTAAAATAAACATAGCTTCAAAAAATGTACACACATCATGTGCTTTCACGTAGCTCTCAACTTAATAAAATAAATGTTTAATAATAGACAACATCACGATGAATAGAACAATAATTTGTATATGTGGGATGTTAAGAGTAGTCTAACTGTAGAAGCTTGAATAATTATAGCATAATAAATGTTTATATTTGAGCTGTGGCTCTTAACTCCCCTATTCTACCCATATTTTGTTACTTGAATAGACAATAGCACTCTCGCTTTTTGTGTATTCCCTACCATCTATTCATAACTTTGTGCTTCAAATAAAAATTACATGGTACCGTGAGCATCACTGATCGTTGTTAGAGTTTGTTGAATCAAGCTACTAAGAATAGTCTCAGAAAAATGATAGAGAGATGGCCTCATTTGTTGTAGGAGATCCCTAAAGGATAGCGTATCGATTTGACGCTGGATTTCCACCCGGAAGCTCGGCGTATGCCGCCGAAATAAGCGACCGCTCAATATAAAGGAAGGCAATCGGCACAAAAGCCCACCTGACCGCAGGAATGATAATGTTTTGACAAAATATATAAATAAAGGATATGACACAAAGCAAAGATGGTCGCCACCAATTCAATGGCGATACCACACTTATTTGACGATTTATAGATTCTCAACACTACTTCAAGAAGAAAACAAAAGGAAAGATGTGGGTTAGAATGTTGAGAACCCTTCAGTCTTGCTTTCAACAGAACATAAGGGCAAATCAAAGAAGAAGAGTGGAAGCAAATTTCGTCCCTCTCAGTCCAATGTCTCAAAGAATGGTAAAGACACAAAGGAGTTACTATTGCTAAGGGAGTAAGAGATGTCGATTTGTACTTGTTATGTGCAACAGTACCTGAAGTGATGTTGACAACAACATATATTGAAAAATTAAATTCGATGCTTTGACATCATAGATTTGGACATGCAAATACATGTTCCCTTGAGGTATTAAAAAAGGAGAAAGTTATAGAGGATTTAAATATGCCTCTGCCGATTGAGTTGGGAGTGTGTGAAGGTTGTTGTTTGGGCAAGCAACATAGATTCCCCTTCTCAAAGAAAGGAGCAACAAGAGCTAATGAGCAAATGGAACTCATACATTAAAATATTTGTAGGCCAATGCAAACAATGTCACACAAAGGGGCAAGGTATTTTATTAGCTTTATTGATGATTTCTCTAGAATTACCTTTGTTTATTTTGTCAAAAATAAATCATGTGCATTAGAAATATTTAATATTTTTAAAGCATTTGGTGAGAAGCATTCAGGAAAACCTTTGAAATGACTTAGATGTGATAATGGGGGTGAATATACCTCAAATTATTTCAAAAGCTTTTGTGCAAGGGAAGGGATCAAACTTGAGTACACTATTCCTTATTCACCACAACATAACAGTGTGGTAGAAAGAAGGAACATGACTCTTGTTGAAAGTGCTAGATGCATGCTTAAAAGTAGTAGATTATCCAATGTTTTTTGGGTTGAAGTAGTTTCTACTGCAACATATTTTCAAAATAGGTTGCAAACTATTGCATTGCATAAGGGTGAGTGCACCAATCTATGACACAATTTTGATGCCAATTTGGAAAAAAAAAAATCAAAATAGGCCTTTTGGCGCATGCCAAATTTTGCATGTACCAAATAGAAAAGATGTATTAAAACAAAAAAATGCATTTGTATCTTCATTTTTATGTTCACCCGTAACTTGGCTTGGAGGTTTTCAGCTCTGTAACTCGTGCTCGCCAAATCTCTTCCTTTTTGTAGTCTTAGCTTGCAATTCTTCATGAGGATGCCACAAACATGTCAAAGACATGGAAGATTGTGAAGTTGTATGTATTTTTATTGTTTTTATTTCAAATTTGATTTAGAATGTAGATTGAAATAGGTTTTTTAATAAAAATTTGTTCTAATTCTCAGGGAATGAAACTCCACCTTCAAACATTGAGAATTCACAATCACCCCTTCATGAAAAGCCTCCTATACAAGAACAACTTGAAACCCCTCCATCAATTCATAGGCATCCTCAAGAAACACAAGAAAATATCCTAACTCAAATTGAAAACAATAAAAGAGACATTGAATAATTAATTGAAACATTAACTAAGCATTCCAAAACCCATCCTTATAGGATAGGGATTTCCGAATTGTTGAAGTCAATTGTATCTCATGTAGGATAAATGAGCGAGAAAATAATGTTTTGGTCAAATATGAGGCATGAGATGAGACAATTTTATGCTAGTAGTTTGTCATATGCAGATGTGAAAAAATAAAAAAATAGCAAAGCCCACTTGTGTGCCCTATTTACAGACCCGAGAACCAACACACCTTTGCCTCATGCATCCAAGAGGTCCCCCATCCATTGGTGCCACCATGAATTAATTAAAAATAAATTTTGGGATCGATGGTGAATGGTATTTGACCAACATCCATGCAATAACCATGAGGTACCACAATGCTTTTTGAGGAAACTCTATTGTGAGTTTGTCCTCAATAAGATGCCAAATTAGTTTTACATCTTACAAATTTTCAAGGTAGAGGTGGGGGCTCCACACATGATAGACCTGTTGCATGACATAATCCATAGTTGGCACTGAAACCCTTGGCCAAACCCATGGTGGAGCATGTCATTGTTCCTTCCATTGTTAAGGATGGTGTAGAGGTAGACATGTTAGATTCTATTAGCTCACTCACCCAGACCATTATACAATGTGTGAGGCCTCTACAAGATCCTGATGTGGAGGAGACATGTAGGCCCCGAGCTCCACCCCACCATTGTGGTGCTTGTGGTGTTATTTATACATATGATTATCAAAGTGATCAAGATGCAGCTACACAGCCTACATCAGCTACAGATGTGATGGCTATGATAGATGAATTGTTGAATAATACATACAACAGTGATAATTAGATAAGATTTAACAAGTTCATTTAATTTTGTTTATTAAATTATATTTTGAAATTTAAGAATAACTAAATTAGTAGAATTTTGATATGATGAAATTTCAGGGTCGGAGTGTTCATGAGACATGCTCCATTCCTACAAACCCTTATTTTTTCTCAACATCAATTCCATAGGTATGCAACTAGTATTAAAATATTATTATTGCATTTGAACAGTTGAATGTTATATTTGAGTATTTGTCTCATAACATGCTTTGGATGTCAAATAGTTTCCCAGTGGACCTTCAACCTCAACACCTCACAATTTATGTCCTCAAGCAACTTACACTTAGGTAGCCTTTATTCATTAATGGTTTTGTAAAACAATGTTAGCTAGTTTTCATAATTTTGCATATACAAATCTAAAAAATTGATGAGAAACACAAACATTGGTTGGTCTTGTGAGATCCTGCTTATATTTACCATTCAACATCCATCTCATTCTTCTATTCCTTTCATCACACATATTTTAACCATTTTATATTACATATCCCAATCTTTAAAACCTTATATATTATACCACCTTCCTCCATATTTCATCTTATACACTTATCGTTACAAGAAACCTTTCCTTCCACTCATTATTGATGAAATCTCTTATACATTATTACTACACACCTCAAGTTCTCGCTTCATGTCTTATATTCAAACCTTAGACACTACCTAATTCACTTTATGGTCTACTATTCCCTCCTAATTACTTCCCATTAATCTCTCGTATAGTTCACCTTTGAAATTTTTTATTATCCCATCCTATCTCATCCAATTAATCTCTACTATTACATTCCATGTTCCATCATCCCCTCTTGATCGTGTCACATTATCTTCTCCTAATTCTCTTTTTGTTCCTTTATTCCTTCATAATCCCATCCCATTAAAATATAATAGTTCACCCTATTTTCCATGATCCCCTCCTAGCTCATCCCACTAATATCTTCTAGTCCATCATATGTGTCATTATGCCCTTCTACTCCCATCTTATTATAACCATTATTATTTCACCCTAGATGTTCCATGATCCTCTATGTTCCACCCTATGTTCCTTTATCCATTCTATGTTATACCATCTTTATCCACATTTCATCCTAGATAACTCTTCTTTATTATTACTACACACAGGTCAAGTTTGCACTTCATGTACTATAGTCAAACCTTAGACACCTCCTAATTCACCCTATGTTGCATTATTCCCTACTAATCACATCCCATTAACCTTTAATTGTCCACCCTATATTTTTTTATCCCATCCTAGCCCATCCCATCAATCTATACTAGTCCATCCTATGTTTCATTAACCCCTTCTATTCCCATGCCATTACCCTCTCTTATTTCACCTTATGTTCCATTATCCCCTCTTGGTCTTGTCCCACTATCTTTCCGTAATTCAACCTATGTTTCTTTATTCCCTCCTAATCCCATCCCATTAACCTCTAATAGTTCACACTATTTTTTGTTATCCTATCCTAGCCCATTCCATTAATCTACTCTAGTCCATCCCATATTCCATTATCACATTCAACTCCCATCCCATTATACCCTCTATTATTTCACCATATGTTTCATTACCCCTTGTTGGTCTTGTCTCTTTATCCCTTCTATGCTATAGCACCTCCATCCAAATTTTATCCTATACATTGTTAGAAGAAATATTTCCTTCCACTCATTATTGACCAAAGTTGTCTTCTCCATTATTGTTGCACACCTCAACAACCAACTTCTTTATATTACTATTAGATATGTTGTTTCTTTTTTAGTTGTTGACATCAGACAACCCTAGTGATGTTGGTGGCACGATGGACCATGGAGTTGCTATAGTAATAACTATTTTTTATCCTTTGAGAAAGGTATGCAACAAATTAGTCGATTTGAAATTATATTTGCTCTTTTATGGTCTATTATAGAAATTTTTCATGATAGTTTTATGTATTTTAATTTCTATCTTGATGGTTGCTACAGGTGGTTGTCACTCCAAATCATGGCCATGGTAATGTTGTAAATGTGCATGATGACTATGTGTATGTGGTAAGTGATTATATTTTGTTATATGTCATTCCACAATTCAATTTCTATGTATTAACATCGTTACTTTTTATTGTATCAGTTGAAGGTCCAGAGTGAAGAGAGGAGGACTTGTGAGCATGTTTCAAAGACAAGAGAATCAACAGGCACTCCATCCAACCAAATTTTGAAGGTAGCACGGGATCATTTTCCTTCCCCTAGAGGGAAATGAATATGTATTAGGGTCATTTATTGTATGCCTATGTGGAATTTTGGAACATATGTTTTGTACTATTGATATATATGTGACATTTTATGTCCATATGTCTCTTTTGTACTAAGTCTGTATGGTTTTTTGGATATATTGTATATACTTTTATCAATATATATCATTATATAGCTTGATGACTTTTTGATTAAAAAAAATCTTATTTTTCTACTGCCATTCTTAAATGATGTTATCATGTGTATTGTGTAAATTGTATGCTTGAATGTTCTAGGCATGGATTTTGTTTACATCTAATGCTTAATTAATTATTTTTGATTTCTCAATAAACTCCATCTAATCTGTATTGTGTAAATAAGCTCCATTCTTGGTGGTTTTTATCCTTTGCAATGCTTCAATTACTTGTGCTTCACTTATTCACATGTATGTTTCACTTATTCACGTGTACATACTTCACATATATTGTGTGTATTCACGCAAATGCTCCATGCTTCCAACGTGTAATTCATGTGTATAATTCATGTATTGTGTATACTCCATGCTTCTTGAGTTCTATTGTTGTCTAGTGGAAAGGAATTTAGCACCAAAAGGTTTCAAATGAACTGTAAGAGCTCCTTCCCATAAAAAATGTCATAGCAAAATGTATTGCTTTTAATACATGGTTGAGGCTAGCATCCAACAACTAATGGTTCTAATTTTAAAGCTTAGCAATTGTTGCATTTGCATCTATAAAACAAGTGGATGTTTCAAACCTTGTGGGAATTTATATATACCTCTATGAACTTGTATGAATGTGCATCAAAACACATGATAGTTTTTTATCCAACCATCAAAATTTATTTGCATCTACAAATATCACAACACTTAACATCTCATTAAATGAAATCAATGCACAAGTCAGTTTTAATAATATTTGGAAGATATTAGATGTGTATGAACAACAATAGAAGCTTGATTTCTGGATGCATCACCCATGTGCAGTTATCACATTTCTTCCATATTCATCATTTAAATAAGTTATAAAACCTCCCATTTTCTATGTGTAAAATAACATGACAAATCATTAAGAAACATGGTCCTCTAACTGTTGCCACATCATATTTTATAACTCTAGAGCATGAAAAGCCATATATCATGGATATTGAATATCTAGATCCAATGTTTTACTAGTAGGCTAAGTTTTGCATCTCCATGAGTGCATTGTTGAAGTGACAACAACATAGTTCAAATGCTGTGGATTCAGGTGGTTGGGCAGCTCGAGGTGATTTTAGGGTGTTTGAGTGTGAAAGGACCATGCTTAAGTCTATAAACGCCATCTGAACATGTTGAAATGGTTGTTTATTTACACCGTTCACGGAGAACAAAAGTTGCCCCAATTTGCAACTTTGCACTACTTGCATTTGACAACTTTTTTCCAAGTGAAAAGTGACCACCATGGGAAAAAGCCTTTGAGTTAGCAAAAACTAATAGAGGTTATTGTAGAAGGGCCCAACATACTCCCATAGGCTTAAACGGAAATTTTCTAAGCATTATGGTATTTGAGTAACAACATGTTGAAGATTGTAGTCATTTTGCACTTCAAACTCTTAAAAGATTCAATCAGTTGAATGTAGCTCAAAGCGATTCAGTGTGTTTAGGTGAAAAACATGACCATGCTTAGCATAAACATACCCACCTGAATGTGTTGGAATAATTTTTTTGGTCACAAGAGTTGCAAAATGAAAGTTGCACCACTTTGCAACTTTGTACTAACATTTACAAACTTTTTCTCCAAGCGAAAATTCAACACCACGGGAAAATGCCTCTGAGATAGTGAAAAATGAGATAGATTATTGTAGAGAGGCTCAAATCGATCCCATAGGATCAGATGAGAAGTTTCTAAATGTCGCAGTATCTGAATAACATGTCGAAGATTGCAGTCATTTTACACTGTGAATTCTTAAGACATTTTGTCGGTTGAACATAGGTCGAAGTGATTCGACGTGTTTGGGTGTGAAAGAGGACCATACCTAGCATAAAAATACCCACCCAGATGCATCAAAATAGTTTTTTTAGTCACACGAGTTGTAGAACAAAAGTTGCACCTCTTTGCAACTTGCACTACTTGCATTTGACAACTTTTTTCCCAAGCAAAAATTTGCCACCATGAGAAAATGTCTTTGATATAGTGAAAAAATAGAGAGGTTATTGTAGAGGGGCCCAACATAATCCCATAGGCTAAGATGAGAAGTTTTTAAGCATCACGGTATCTAAGTAACAATATTTTAAAAATTGTAACTATTTTGCACTTTGGACTCTTAAGGGATTTAGCTGGTTGAACGTAGCTCGAAGTAATTTAGCATGTTTGGGTGTGAAAGAGGACCCTTCCTAGCATAAACATACACAATTGGATGCATTGGAATAGTTTATTTGGTCACACAAGTTGTAGAACATAAATTGCACCACTTTGCAACTTTGTACTACTTGCATTTGATAATTTTTTCCCTAAGCAAAAATTTTCCAGCACGGGTAAATGCCTCTAAGATACCGAAAATAGAGATATTTTATTGTAGAGGGGCCCAATGCAATCTCATAGGCTTAGACGACAAGTTTCTAAGCATCATGGTATCTGAGTAACAACATGCTAAAGATTGCAGTCATTTTGCAGTTTTGACTCTTAAGGGATTGTGTTGGTTAAATATAGTTCAAAGTGATTCGGTGTGTTTGGATAAAAAATAGGACTATTTTTAGCATAAATGTATCCACCCAGATGCGTTGAAATAATTTTTTTGGTCACACAACCTGTAGAATAAAATTTGCACCACTTTGCACTACTTGCATTTGACAACTTTTTCCTTAAGTGAAAATTTTCCACTACAACAAAATGCATCTAAGATAGTGGAAACTAAGAGAGGTTATTATAAAGGGGCCCAACGCAATCCCATACACTTAGATGAGAAGTTTCTAAGCATCATGGAATCTGAATAACATGATGAAGATTGCAGCCATTTTACACTTTGGACTCTTAAGGTATTCAGCTAGTTGAACGTAGCTTGGAGTGATTCAATGTGTTTGGGTGCAAAAGGGATCTATTCCTAGTGTAAAAATGCCCATGCAGATGTATCAGAATAGTTCGTTTCATCATACGAGTTGCAGAATGAAAGTTGCACCACTTTGCAACTTTGCACTATTTGCATTTGACAACTTTTTTCCCAAGACGAAATTCACCACTAAGAGAAAATGTCTCTAAGATAGAAAAAAATAAGAGAGGTTAATGTAGAGTATCCCAACACAATTCCATAGGCTCAGACGATAAGTTTCTAAGCATCACAGTATTTGAGTAACAACATGTTGAAGATTGCAACCATTTTGCACTTTGGACTCTTAAGGGATTCAGTCGGTTGAACATAACTTAGAGTAATTCATCATGTTTGGGTGTGAAAGAAGACCATTCCTAGTGTAAAATTACTCACCTAGGCATGTCAAAACAATTTGTTTAGTCACACGAGTTGCAGAATGAAAGTTGCACCACTTTGCAACTTTGCACTACTTGCATTTGCAATTTTTTTGCAAGCAAAAATTTACTACCACTGAAAAATGCCTCTGAGATACTAAAAACTAGGAGAGGTTATTGTAAATGGGCCTAACATGAACATATAAGCTCAGACAAGAAGTTTCTAAGCATCACAGTGTTTGAGTAACAACCCATCGAAGGTTGCATCCATTTTGCACTTTGAACTCTAAAAGGATTTTGTTAATTGAATGTAGCTCAAAAAAAATTGGCATGTTTGGGTACGAAAGAAGATCATACCTAGCCTAAATTTACCCACCTAGATGCATTGGAATAGTTCATTTGGTCACACGAGTTGCAAAACAAAAGTTGCTCCACTTTGTAAATTTGCACTACTTGCATTTGACAACTTTTTCCCCAAGTGAAATGTCGCCACCATGGAAAAATGCCTCCAAAAAGTAAAAAATAAGAGAGGTTATTGTAAATGGGCCCAATGAAATCTCATAGTCTCATAAAATAAGTTTTTAAGCATCATGATGTACGAGTAACAATAAGTTGAAGATTACAGCCATTTTGCACTTTGGACTCTTAAGGGATTTAGCCAATTAAACATAGTTTAGAGTGATTCAGTGTGTTTGGTGTGAGAGAGGACCATTCTTAGCATAAACGTACCCACCCAAATGTGTCAATATTTTTTTTTTCTAGCACAAGTTGCAAAATGAAAGTTGCACCACTTTGCAACTTTGCACTACTTGCATTTGATAAATTTTTCCCCAAGCAAAAATTCTCCATGATGTTACCTCGAGGATATTGCCAGAGATGCTGTGATCCTCATAGGCTTAGGTAGTTTAGATCAGACTCAGAGTAACAACCATGCTACAGGTACAGCCATTTTGGTGGTCTTCAAAGTTCTGATTTGAACAACTCCAGCGGTTTGGTGTGTTGGGTGCCAAAAGAGGACCATTTTCCTTTGTAAAATACCCACTAGACATCAAAAGTTCATTTTAGTCACATCAGTTCGAATTAGAAGTTTGCCACTTTACGGCTGTACTATATGTTGACAGCTTTTTTCTAGTACGATTTTCCGACTGAAAGTATACGAGGATGAAAATAGATGCAGGGGTTATTCTGAGGGCCCAAACAAAATATCATGGCAAGTGACCAATTTTCAACAACATAATTATCCCAGTATATAATGTTCACCCAGGTACGGTCATTTTGCTTTTTGACTTTTAAGGGATGGTTAAACACCGTCAGGTGATTGGCATGTTTGATTTGCAAAGAGGACCATTCCCCAGCATAAGCATTACCCACCTATATGGGCAAAATGTTTTTAGTTTTTTCAACAAACGCAAAACTAAAATTTTCTACCCTTGCAACTTTTCTTGCATTTGACAACTTTTTTCTCAAACAAATTTTGCCACCACAAACACATCAGAATAGTGAAATTGGGGGTTATGATGGGGGCCCCAGCACGACCATGAGCAGATGAGAAGTTTATAACCATCACGAAATCCAAGTAACAATATGATGAAGATTGCAACAATTTTGCACTTTGGACTCTTAAGGGATTCAACTAGTTAAACCTAGCTTAGAGAGATTCGACATGTTTGGGTGAAAAAGAGGACCATGTCTTGTATAAACATACCACCTATATGTGTTAAAATAGTTTATTTGGTCACACGAGTTACAAACTGAAATTTGCACCACTTTCCACCTTTGCATTACTTGCATTTGATAACTTTTTCCCCAAAACAAAATTTGCCACCATGAAAAAATATCTCTGAGAAAGTAAAAACTAAGAGAGGTTATTGTAGAGGGGCCCAAAATGATTCCATAGGCCTGGACAAGAATTTTTTAAGTATCACGGTATCCAAGTAACAACATGCTTAAGATTGTAACTATTTTTCGCTTTGGACTCTTAAGGGATTCAACTAGTTGAATGTAGCTCAGAGCAATTCGGCGTGTTTGGGTGTGAAAGAGGACCATTCCTAGTGTAAACATACCCACTTGGATGCATCAGAATAATTTATTAATTGGTTACATGAGTTGCAAAATGAAAGTTGCACCACTTTGCAATTTTACAATACTTGCATTTGACAACTTTTTTTGCAAGCAAAAATTCACCACCATAAGAAAAAACCTTTGAAATACCAAAAAATGAGAGAGGTTATTGTAGAAAGGCCCAACGCAATCCCATTGGCTTAGACAAGAATTTTCTAAGCATCATGGTGTCTAAGTAACAACTTATTGAAGATTGCAGCCATTTTACACTTTAGACTCTTAAGTAATTCTGCCGATTGAATTTAGTTCAAAATGATTTGCCATGTTTGGGTGCAAAAAAGAACCATGTCTAGCCTAAAAATACCCACATAGACACATTTGAATATTTCGTTTGGTCACATGAGTTGTAGAATGAAACTTGTTCCACTTTGCAATTTTGTACTACTTACATTTGACAACTTTTTTCCAAGTGAAATGTCACCACCATGGGAAAACGCCTCTGAGATAGTGAAAAATGAGAGAGGTTATTTTAGAGGGGCCCAATGCAATCCCATATCCTCAAACAATAATTTTATAAGCATCATAGCGTATGAGTATCAAGTTGAAGATTGCAAGCATTTTTCACTTTGAACTCTTAAGGGATTCAACTTGTTGAATGTAGTTTGGAGTGATTCAATGTGTTTGGTGTGAAAGATGACCATGCCTAGAGTAAACGTACCCACCCAAATGCATTGGAATATTTTTTTGGTCACATGAATTGCAAAATAAAAGTTGCACCACTTTGTAACTTTTCACTACTTGCATTTGATAAAAAATTTCATAAGTGAAAATTCGTCAGAATGGGAAAATGACTTCGAGATAGAAAAATCTGAGAGAGGTTATTGTAGAGGGGCCTAACATGATCCCATAGGTTTAGGCAAGAATTTTCTAAGTGTCATGGTATCTGTGCAACAACATGCTAAAGATTGCGACCATTTTGCACTTTGGACTCTTAAGAGATTATGCCAATTGAACGTAGCTTGGAGCGATCTAGCATGTTTGGGTGTGAAAGAGGTCCATACTTAGCATAAACATACCTAGCTGGACATGTCATAATAGTTCATTTGGTCACACGAGTAGTAGAATGAAAGTTGCACCACATTATAACATTGCACTAGGGTATGTGCAAGATCATGATGGGCCAAAAAGTGGCGATATGATGGGTATGTGTAGGGTATGTGGTTGACGGTATTTTTTTACCTAAAATTGATTAAACGAAAAAGGTTTTTAAAGGAGATTATTAGTTTTACACCAATATAAATTATGTTTTACTTTGAATTTAATAAATAATTATTATTCATTTTCTATTTGAATTATGACTAAAGTTTT
>VDFB02093508.1:0-43710 GCA_007258455.2 Sequoia sempervirens
CAATTATAGGTTTTAGGTTGAAGATCCTTTGAAGAGAAAAAATGAAGAAAGTTACAAATTTGTCAAAGTTGCAAGGAAAGTTGTCATTTCACGGAGACTCTTCTATAGGATTTATTTTCTATTATCTGATAGTGAGAATCAGAATCTGGGAGTGCATACACAACAAAAGAGAACCCAATTTTTTTTTTTATAAAGCCCTAGCTAGGACCCATTTTCCATAGGGTGAATGAGTCCTTATTTAGCTTCAAAAAGGAACTTTTGGTGACTACTACACTGTTGAAGTACGAGAAACACTGAGAGGAGGGGGTGAATCAGTGTTTCAATAACCAAATTCAAATTCAATTATTTTTCAAAACACAACTAATCATGAAAATTTTAGTTTCAAGAGTGTACTCAAATGTGACAGCCAATATCAGATCTTTAAACCACATGAAGAACTCAAAAGGGGAATAATACAAAAGAACCATCACACAATATTTTCATGAGTGGAAAACCCTCATAGGGATAAAAAACCACTCGAGAAAATTCCTCACTAGCTTAACAAAATTTCCCTAATTACAAAGCCTCACTAGCTACTTTTTATGCCTCACTGGATACATAAAATTCCTCACTGGCTACACAACATGCCTCACTAGCAAACACAATTGTCTTAGTGGAAAACACAACTACCTCATTGGAAAACACAATTTCCTCACTGGATTTTTCATGTTACTATAGCCTCTCTGGAATTCATGGTAGCCTCACTGGCTTTCGTGGTAGTAACTACCTCACTATCAAATACAACATCAATTTGAATACAAGAAACAATAGATTATAGAGGGTTTCTCTATTTCACTTCAAATCACTTACATAAGTACAATCTTTAATGGAAGCCTTTAAATACTGATCAAAAAGTTTATAAATTTAGAATCATACTTTCTACATCATTAAGCTTTATATTTTGACCAAGAAAGCACACTCAATTTTTCATCATCTTTCAATAAAGAGTCATACCCGTTTCATACAACATCCATACTTTGTCTTGCTCTTTACTATCTTCTCACATTCCCCATAATCTACAAATTCCTCTTCATTGGAATTGACTCCTTTCCTTAAGCCTTCCTAGATCCATGACATTTCTTTGCTCCTGCTTTGCTACGTCCATACTCCTCTATTTCAAATTTTTTCTCTAATGGAAAGAACTCGACCTTTCATTACCATTACATTTTTTTTTAAGGATTTCATGCTTCTATCACCAAGGCTCGCTTCTTTGTATGCATTTCATTTTCCCACAAATGAACCTTATTCTCATAAGCGCAAACTATCCAAGTTTATCTTTGTTTCAAGGCCACCATTTTTTTATCACGTTTTACACTCAAGTTCCAAAACCTCTAAATGCATTTCCCTATTCTTCTACCAACATTCAATTTTTAAATAGTTGGAAAACTATTCTTTTCTAGCAAACCCAATGACTGCAATATAAAAATTGACTAAAGTCTTTAACCGAGTATATCCATGGGTTTCTCAAAGAAATTATTAAAGATATCATATCATTGTGCTTTTATGTTATACCTCAAACCATATTCAACCTTTAATCAAGAGTGTAGAAAGAAAATAATATGTAGAAATCATCTTGACACCTAAACCCTAGATTAGGGTTTTAGAACATGCCTTTGAACCATGAAGTAAAGAATTCCTTTGAGCCTTTAGAGTTGAAACATGTGTTGGATTCAAACCTTTTTATAAATTGAATCTCAATGAAGCATAACAATTTTGTATGAAATTCAATATGAAGATCACAACCTTTACCTTTCATTTGTATCATTTACAACCTTTGGACAAACCACAATCAACATCAACACATTGCCTTGTAAATGAAGAACCACAATCAATTGGAAACCATTTCCTTGTAGACCAAACCTTGAACCACAATCAGCTAACACTACACAATATCTCCAAATGAATAAAGATACCCTTGTATCCTTGTAACCAAGAAGAATTAAAAACCTTGAAGAATTAAAGCATTGAAGCAAACTTAACCTGCATCTATCCTTGAAGCAACTCACTCAAGCTTTGCATGAGGACCAAAATAAATTGTGAAATCATTTGACATCAATGAAAAATCAATTCCACAAATCCAACAAACTCCCCCTTTGGAATTTATGTCAAACCAATTCACACCTCATTGCACCTACACCATTGCACTTCATCTCCCCCTTTGACATCAAATGACAAAGGAGCACTTACTCCCCCATGAATGAAGGCCACTATCCATTGGTAAATGCCAACCAACCAATATCACTGACAAGTAGAATAAAAAACACTCCTCTCTAAGAAATAATCCACTAAATAACATGTGAAAGGAGAATCAAAAAGTACTCTATCACTATGATATTATGTGCATGAATTTGTTCTTATGAAATACTGCAAACACCATGGTGTAGGAGCACCTTATTCTTTTTATGTCTCCAATGAGAATTTTGTAAAATTTGTATTGTCACCAAGGAAAACATGTAAAAAGGGGTCATTTGAGGTCATATGTAATGTATTTAAAGTCTTAAATAGGTCATTAGGTAAATAAAGAAATGATATTGCAAAAAGTTGCCAATTATGTAAAAATGCAAAAAGAACAAAAAACAAGGAGATGAAGAGTCTTTGTGGGAAAAATGAAGGGATAGGTCAGTAAAAGAAGTTGAAAAGGAATTTAATGGTTTGGAAACATCTATATAAGCATTTGTAAGGCAAGAAAAAGATCATACATTGTAATATTGAAGAATTTCTATCAATAAAAGTACCCTGCTTTAGTAAATTCAGAGTTTATTTATGTTGATTTCTCAGTTATACAGTCTACACAGTAGTATTAGGTCTTAAATATTGTTGTTTCAAGTAATACAGGGAGTCAAATTTTATTTGAATCCTTTTTTAGGGGAATCCATTGAGTATATCTTTTATTTGAATTAATTTTCTCTAACTCGGTCTGAAACCCTAAATATTGGGGTTTTGAGAGTCTATTAAGGTTGTAACAACTACTCCACCAAGTTAGGCCCTATAGATCGGTGGAGTAGTTTGGTGTGTGTTGATATTTGTAGGGGAATCCAAGAATTTAATGTTTGGCTACTGATCATTCAAAAAATATAGAGTTTCATTCATGAAAAGTGTGGCTCCAAGGTGGAAAATGATGTAAAGGCATGAAATCAGATTGGGAGAGAGTTTGGGTAGTTGGTGTAGACTTATTTGAATAAATTTGAATCATTTTCAAAGCGGCAAGAGGTCTGGAATATACATTTCTAATAAACCCTCATTTGCCAAGCTTGTTTTGTGCTTGAAACAAGGGTTTATGTTTTGTGACCTTTAGAAAGGCTTAAGGAGTTAAAAGATTGTAGATTCTGATGATTTTATACTTGATTCAAGATTATTTATAGTAATTGGATGTTTAGGAGAAGTATTGCTAGTACTTACTTTGATAAAATGGCCTAATTGGGGCTCTTTGCCAGTGAACAGTCTATTGATTTTCTTATATTTTCCAAAGTAAGTGTAGTTGCTCTTGGAGTATGCTAATATGGACTAAAATGGGTTCCTAGAGGCATGCTTACTTTATTGAGTTTCAATATGGGTTGTTTGATATACTCACTTTTTCAAGTTGCTATGCTACTAGGGTTTGGGTAGTTGTATGCAAAGAAAGTGTAATTCTATAAAATCATAGATACAAGTGATTGTTTTGTGTTGAAACTGCTTAAAAAATGATGTTAAATTTGTATCAATGTTTGGGGAAAGGTTTCGAAAGGAAACTTGCAAATTTGATGTTTTGAGCGATATAATCCAAAAGGTGCAAAATGGTGTTTGAGTACTATAAAGTGAAAATCTATGTACACAGAGGTATAGATGATTTTCTTTGTGTTGTGACTATTCAAGTGGTGTTCTTAAAGGTGTATTGATGGTTTTGAAAAGGTTCTAAAATAGAATTTGTTGTTTCCAGGTGTATTTTAACAATGTGGAGTCAAGGTGGCTTGGGTGAGCAAGTTGTTCAAGTTGGTTGATTTCAAAGTTTGCTAATGTGATCTTGCATTTGTTTAAGTCAAGTTATGATGTTCAAAGGTGCGTTAAGATTTTGTAATAGGTTTGAAACAAGATGGAGTGAGTGATGTCTCTTTGCCTTATTGAAACAAGTTAAAACTTGGTGAGTAGTATATGGTTTGGTTGGTTCAGTGTTTTTGATGGTGATTTTGATTTGGTTTAGTCATTTTGATGAAGGTTAAGATGTATTTGAATCTGTTAAAGGTGTGGAATATTGATTTGGTGAAATTGATGATTGGTAGCCTTGTGGATGGCAAGTAAATTTGATGAATTTTGTTGAAATGATGAGTGAGTTTTTGATGGATTTGCTAATTGATCTTCTTAGTTTGAGTTTGGGTCTAAAGTACCCTTCATGGTTTGTGGTTTTTGGTAGATTCTCTTACATCACACTACTCAAAACAATTACTACCCCTCCCATCATTTTTGACAACAAGATACTGGTAAGATTTAATCACAAAGGGTTGTCAAAGCCATTGTCAAAGCACTGTTATACAGTCAACCTCACACTATCATGTCACTAACAGATATATTGTCCTATCAATGTCTGAGCTAAGCCCAAACTTAGCCCATGGGAAAAAGATACCACTTGTTGGAACAACTGCACCATACAAACTACACCAACATCAAGGATTGAATGCATTGAAATGAAGACATGAAACACATCCAATCTTCTCATTCTAAAACATACTAATAACTGCATTATCATTATATCCATCTTCTAATGCAACATCATATTAGCATTGTGTTCTTTGTCACAAACTATCCTGAACTGTCATATATGACTGATAAATCACTTGTTTGAATTGAAAATGTGGTCCTCTGACATCAATGATAACTTATGCAACTATGCTCAACAACTCTACAAGCATTAATTGAGATACAAAGACAGTGATGATCTAACAATACTTCACAATCATAGTAACATTGAACCTCACTGCTCTCTATGGATTAGTATTCATTGTCTTCCATGTCAATGCCTCTAGTTGTTTCTATTTGTTGGCATTCCTAGAGAACTTATTGCTCACTGTCACCAAAGATCTCTCTTGTTCCTATGGAAATTTATCCGACCCATGTTGAACCTATTATGAGAACATGTCATTTCATTAGACCATGTTTCTTCCACATGTTGCATTCATATCTACCAGGGGACTTGAAACTATAATATTGTACTAAATATCACTAAACATCTTTCTTCAAAGAACACTAAATAACATAACTTTATGTATCTCTATTTCTACAATATATTATCATTGCATTACTATTTCTTCATTGTAAAAACATCAAGATGGAAGGTACCATGACTCCTTGAGATGAAATATATTTAAGATCATGTAGCCAACATCAACTCTAAGTATCATCTAAGTACCATTGTCTCGTGTTCACAAATCACAAATCTTGATGCATCCACTCCATAAGAAATATGACTAAAAATACATTTTTTCTTTAATCTCTAACAACATTGTAGTACCAAGGAAGCATTAACAAGAACCTCTACTACACCTCAATTCCTCACTATTGATATCCTTTGACCAACCTCTAAGCTTAGATAGTCATGATGAATTCTAATGATATGAAAATGTAACCTATCTCCAAATTAATGATAATATGTTGTTGTTGTAACCTATCTCTATCATTTTTTCAAAATGCATCTGTAGACACTAAAAATTGTCCTAGGCCTGTGATTTTAATTTCTTCAGAATTCTTATCTTCATTTTCATAATCAAATAATGTTAATTATTTAATTATTTTCTAAAGTCATTTTTCCTCTATTAATTAAATAACTTTAATTATTTAATTAATTCATTTTTACCTTTATTCCTTCTTGATTAATTAAACAAATATTATTTATTTAATTACATTGCTAATTAAATTTATCTTCTTTCTAAAATTAAATAAACTATTATTTAATTTATTCCTATCACACTTTCAACTATAATTAAATAATCATTTTAAATTATTTAATTATTCCTTAGCCTTTTCTCCCTTTAATTAAATAAATCCTTGTTTATTTAATTTAATCTCAAAATCTTGAATGCTAAATTAAATCATTATTTAATTCATAAAAGGATTTATCCATGGCATATTACTCTATAATTAGATAATCTCTTTGTTATCTAATTAGTCATTTATCACTTAAGTCTAGATATAATTAGATCATTCAGTTACTTAGTGATTTAATATCTGATTATCTTTAACGAACAGACTGTATGTGTTAATCAGTTTGTTATCTAGATTTATTCTTATCTTCTATGTGCAAACCTTTATTAATTAAATAACATTAATTATTTAATTAATTTATTTGCATCTTCTATCTATTTCAATCTTTATCTTTTACATGCAATCTTTATTCTTTTGTGTCTCGACAAGTTTCCACTACAGATTAAATTATTATTTAATTTAATCCCCACCTTTTATGCTTTATCACTCACACTAATCTAAACCTAACTCTATCGCATGTCATATCTTTAATCTTGATCATCAATTAATTATCTTTAATCTGAGCCTATCATTCAAAAATCATATTTTCTATAAATTGGCTTTACCTTCATCATTATTACTCCTCCCAAAATCTTATGAGTTTTGGAAGCAACTTTAGAATCTTCAATGTTTCGCTATTAACACTATCATGAGGCTATACTTGCATGCTTAAGAGAAATCTAAGGGTATTTATACTACAGTGAAATGGAGAAGTGAAATGAAGGTGATCCATGGAATGCATAAGGGGTTCGGTAAGATCTTTCTTTTGTTTATGCTTTATATTCCATTGTTCTTGATTGTTAGCTTAGGTTTAGTTTGTTTATGCTACAACATCAACCTACCTACCTCTTACCAAATCATCCATTATCCTCTATATTGTTGTAGCAGTTCATATTCTCCCCCACGTTGCGGTAATAGAGATAACAAGGATCAAATACACTTGTCCTGATTGAACACACAGTCCTGTCTTATTTGACATTATCAACAGATCCAAAATTGATCTAATACTGACTCAATGAATTGTACACTAGCAAGGCCTCCTATACAAGCCCTTGAGCGATCTGTACCTTGCTAACACCTAATGATGATGATGTATCCAAGGTGACATAGTAGATTGATCTCATAATCTTATTACTATCCATCTCTAACAAATTATCACCATGTGAATTTGGTTGTATGTCAGCTCCACTTACTTCACTTACGTAACACTATTAATGCTTGCAACATGACATATTTTCTTGATACAAACCTAACTAATCTAATCACATAAGTATGTTACATATCATTGACATCCTTTTCTCATTATGTTGAAATATCCTCCTAACTTGTCAAATGACTCATCCTTTGCTCATTTTCATACAACAATTAGGTATTTTTCATCTTGAAAATCAACTTTTCTCCACTCAATAACACTGTCAACAACATCAAGGAAACTATGGTTTTGGCATACTATCACAAAGCAATTGAAAGCATAGCACTAGCAATTTTTTCAAGGTAGTCATGACATTGGTACTACACTATATACTTGCAACAAGATTCTTAAAAGACTATGTAACATTTGTACCACCAACATTATGCTCACAACATAAAAAGAAGACCTTTACAAATATGAGGTTATTTGTCCATATAGTCTATCAATGTCTTTTCATGAAGTATTGTACAACAAAAAGAACTATGATCTACAAAATCCTATATGACTGAGATCACTTGACTACAACAAGATAATGTCAAGGCAACTAAGATTGAAAAATAGAGCACGATCATAGCACTAGCACTGTCATAATATTGGTAGTATGCTCTCAAGGAAACTAACTATCATATCACTGTCTCATGACTGTTCAAAACCTTATACTTCCATTAGTAATGTTTTATGGAAAGTGTTATCCGAAATTACTAAAAGAACTATTAAGGAATGAAGTCAATTTCATAAGCAAGAAAAATGGACTCCGTAATGTTTCACTATCCAAGAATGAGAGAAAAATGAATTTGTTGCAACTATCTTAAACACTTGACAACAAGTGTGCCCACAGCCTTTGCAAAAAAATGTTTTCAAGAAAAACCTAATAAACCAAAGAAATATCCATACAAGAACATCAAGATATGTTATGCAAAATCAAGCACTCCAAAAAGAGCATAAATCACTATCACTCCAAGAAAAAGATCTTCAAAGTAATTTCCAACACTATAACCATCTCTTTAATAACAACACCACCTTCAATACATTTTGACTGCCCTTTCCTATACATCAATGTGTAAGAATCACATTGTGACTGATAAAGTACTATCAAGATTAATATCATTATCTCAAGAAAACATCACTATTATTTGCAATATCACTTTTCAAGACCTTTATCAGCATGAACCAACATGGTGAAGAAAAAATTTGAGCATACAGGGTATGTGCAGGATCATGATGGGCCAAAAAGTGGTGATATGATGGGTATGTGTTGGGTATGTGGCTGACGACTTTTTTTTACCCAAAATTGATGAAACGAAAAGGGTTTTTAAAGAAGATTCTCAGCTTTCCACCAATATAAATTATGGTTTACTTTGAATTTAATAAATAATTATTATTCATTTTCTATTTTAATTATGATTAAAGTCCTAATTGATAGGATTGAAAAATCTATATCTTTCAAAAATATCACTTTTTGGAATCAAAACATGCCACATTCTATTCTTTGCATACTATAGGATTAAAAAAAATAAAAATCATGAAGCTTTGACCAAGTTAAGGTGGTCAAACATACGAAGTTTTATATTTTTAAAGTTGTAATAAAAAATTCACAATTAATTATTTACTTGGAAAAAAATTACAAAAAAATATGCATCACATCTGACATGAGTCCTCTACTTATATCTAAAATCTTATAAAAAATATTATCATTTTATTGTGGTTAGGTAATTTACGACACCTACTTCTTATTTTTCCCAAATTTAAGTACTACTACATTGAAATTTCAAAATTTCACCAAATACATTTTTTTTAAAATAAACCTAGTAGTTTAGAAACTACATTCAATTTTCTATAGATTCTATTCTTACATATTTTTGAAATAATATAGATAACTTATTCAAATTTTTACATCAAGTTGCCTAACTCTAATTTTTATGAATTTTCATTGACATTAAGGGCCCATTTTTTTCATGATGATCTTGCACATACCCTACACTCATGCTTATTTATTGAAATGATATGTAAATTATTTCCAAGAGTTTTACATCAACACTATGGAGTGAATGCCATTATGACTGTTACAACACCTTTTGTGACAGTAAACTATTTTTCACTTCTCTTCATGATCTTCTATAGGGACTAAAGAGTAAAACACTAACCTGCTCCCCCTTACCTCATGTTAATCTTTCAGGCACTTTGTGATGTCTCTTGTGTGGTATGCACAAGATTATTTTTTCCTTCTTCTTGACTTTGTTTTCTTCTCCACACTAACTTAGGATCTTTATTTTCCTTGATCAAGATATTCTCTTGCTTTTTCTTGAACATGTAGTCTCTAGATGGTTTCATCAACCTTATTCTACACAATTGTGCTTTGTGCCCAAACATATTGCATCTAGAACATAAAATATTGTAGTCTTGACCAAAGGAAAGATAACTTCTTCTAAACACTCTGTGAGAAATTTTATTGACATTCCTTACATGACCATGTGTTTCACACATCCAATAATTTCTTGCTAGGTGACCAACATTATTATAGTTATAACATACAATATTATAATTATGATTTAACAAGTTATAATAACTCTTATCCTTATTCCATCCAAAGCCATTTCTTGAGTGAGTTCTACAATCTCTAGCTCTATGACCATAAACATAACATAAATAGAAATAACCATAAAATTGAGAATAGTTGTACCTTATCGAATGGTATTTCCTAGCAGGTGGAGATCTTAAGGATCTACTTTTCCTTCTATCTTTATCAATACATTTATCTTCTATCTTATCTTCAGGAGGAGCAGCAGGATGACCCAAATCTATCTTCTTCCTTGGTGTATTTATGACTTTGGAGCACTATCCTTCTTCATAACCTAGACCAGCAGTGCCCTTATGATGCTTTTGCTTGCTTAACATTTCATTTAAGCATTCAATACTCTTTTCAAATTGTAGATTCTTGTGAAACTTGGAAGATGCCTTCTCCAATTCCTCTAAAGAGATTGTTTCTAACTCTAGTTTTAGGCATTCATTAGTTTTTACTTCAAGATCATATTTTGTAAAATCATATACCCTTTTTGCTTCTTCTATCTCTGTCTTTAGGCTGATAATAAGTTTGTTAGACTCTTCAATATCTAAAGAAACTTTTGCAAGATCTGAAAGTACCTTGTTCTTGGAGTCATTTTCGTGTAGAAGTTGGTATTCTAATCTTTGCTTCTCCTTTTTGAGTTGCTTCATCATATCTAGAGCAAACAAGAGTTAACCTTCAATATCAACCTCAACCTCTTGTTCATCATACTCCTGTTCAGATTCATCTTCACCAACAAAGAGGTCTCCTTCTTCATCATCAATCTCAACAACAACTCATTACTTGACTTGATTGGGGCTTGATTTACAATCTTTTGCTCGACATCTTTCCTTCCTCTATTTCGTTCACACTTTCCCATTGTACTCCACTACCAAGAACCCCTCAAGTTGGTTAGACTTATGCAAGGGTATGGCTCTAATACCAATTTTTGGAGTATGGGAAACACTGAGAGGGGGGGTGAATCAATTTTTCAATAACCAAATTTTAATTCAATTGTTTTTCAAAACATAGAACTAATCATGAAAATTTTAGTTTCAAGAGTGTACTCAAATGTGACAACCAATATTAGATCTTTAAACCACATGAAGAACTCAAAAGAGGCATAACACATAAGAACCATAACACAATATTTTCATGAGTGGAAAACCCTCATAGGGATAAAAAACCACTCAGGAAAATACCTCACTAGCTTAACAAAATTTCCTTGATTATAGAGCCTCACTAGCTGCACAACACGCCTCATTGGAAAATACAACTAACTCACTAGAAAACACAAATGCCTCACTAGAGAAACATAGCTTCACTAGCTTTTTCATGTTACTACAGCCTCACTGGCATTCATGGTAGCCTCATTAGCTTACATGGTAGTAACTGACTAACTAGAAAATAACACCAATCTAAATACAAGAAATAATAGATTACAAAGGGTTTCTCTATTTCACTTCAAATCACTTACATAGGTACAATCTTTAATAATAGCCTTCAAATACTGATTATATAATTTATAAATTTAGAATCATACTTTCTCCATCATAAAGCTTTATATTATGACCAAGAAAGCACACTCAATTTGTCATCATCTTTCAATAAAGAATCATACCCCTTTCATATAACATCCATACTTTGTCTTTCTCTTTACTATCTTCTCACATTCCCCATAATATGAAAATTCCTCTTCATTGGCATCAACTCCTTTCCTTAAGCCTTCCCAGATCCACAACCTTTCTTTGCTCCTACTCTACTAAGCCCATACTCCTCTATTTCAAATCTGTTCTTGAATGGAAATAACTCAACCTTTCATTACCATTGCATATTTTTATTAAAGGCTTTCATGCTTTCATCACCAAGGCTCGCTTCTCTGTACTCATTTCATTTTCCCACAGATGAACCTTATTCTCATAAACGTAGCCTATCCAAGTTTATCTTTGTTTCAAGGCCACCATTTTCTAATCATGTTTTGCACTCAAGTTCAAAAACCTCTGAATGCATTTCCCTCTTCTTCTACCAACTTTTAGTTTTTAAAAAATTGGAAAATTATTCTTTTCTAGCAAACCCGATGACTACCATATAAAACTTGATTAAAGTCTTTAACCAAGTATATCCACAGGTTTCTTAAATCCATTATTAAAGACAGCATATCATTGTGCTTTTATGTTATATCTCAAACCATATTCAACCTTTAATTAAGAGTGTAGAAAGAAAATAGTATGTAGAAAGCATCTTGAAACCTAAGCCCACGATTAGGGTTTTAGAACACGCCTTTGAAACATGAAGTGAAGAATTCCTTTGAGCCTTTAGAGTTGAAACATGTGTTGGATTCAAACCTTTCAAACCTTTGTATAAAGTGAATCTCAATGAAGCATAACACTTTTGTATGAAATTAAATATGGAGTTCACAACCTTTGGAAAAACCACAATCAACATCAACACATGGCCTTATAAATGAAGAACAATAATCAATTGGAAACCATTTCCTTGTAGACCAAACCTTGAACCATAATTATTCAAGACTACACAATATCTCCAACTGAATAAAGATACCCTTGTATCCTTGTAACCAAGAAGCATTAAAAACCTTAAAGAATTAAAGCATTGTATTTAAGCACTATCATTAAAGCATTGAAGCAAACTTAACCTGCATCTATCCTTGAAACAACTTACTCAAGCTTTGCATGAGGACCAAACCAAACTATGAAAGCCTTTGACATCAATGACAAATCAATGCCAAAAAGCCAACATACCCATCATTATCTCCTTTCCAAATTTGTCTTTTGATTGTTAGTTTTGTTAGTTTTAAGTAAAGTATTTCATTTTCATAATATATCTTGCATTTTGGAGTTTATTTAATGGTTTTAATCTTTCTCCCCAAAGTGGTATTTAACACATACCCTCATCCTTGCATAGAAAGGAAATTTTTTGATTCATACCTTGATTTGACTCACCTTTTGGTTGTTAGTCATTTTATTGTTTGAATCTCATTTCCTTGAATGAATAGAGAGAAATAGGTCCTTTGTTATCAATTCATTGTGGTGAACCCCCTTTTATCATAAACCCCCACCCATTTTTCTTTATTTCAAGATTATGTTCAAGTAATAGATTATTTTTTTTTCAATTAGATACTTGAAGATGTTGTAGTTGTAGTAGGGATTTATAAGAAGATGAAATATAAAAATGTGGTGACCTTAAATTTAATATCTAAAACTTAAGGTCAAGTGGTAAAATCATTTTAATAATTTCATTAGGATGTAAATCAACAAGGTGTATAGATTGACTTACAACCTCTTAGGTGAGTCAATCAAACCTGGATCTACATCTATTTTAGGATGGGGATGAATTAGAAATGATTCACAATGATTGACCTAATTATAGTAAATAACCTAATATGGTAAAATGCAATTTCTCAAAAGTAAAGAGATTTAAACAATGATTTGCATGTGGATTTGGAAAGTGTGGACTAATATGTACCTGTCACCAAAATCTAATTTTGAGTGTTGTAGCAAGACTGGGTCACCCCTAGGTGAATAGATCTTTGTTATCCTTTCAAGAACTTTAAATTTTCATCATGTAAACCTCTATCTACTCTCTATTACTATACCTATAAATCTCAATCTTTGGATCTAGATCTGTAACAAATCTATAAAAGAAATTGTTTGGGTGGCTTAATACAGGTTTTCCTCAGTAAAACCCCTATTTTGGTAATTAAACCTAAACAAAAAAGCAAATATTTGATAGAAAATAGTGTGTGAGCCCTAACCTTATGTATGTCTAAGGCTCTTATGAGCTAAAATGCAAGGAAACCCTACTCAAGTGCATTAGACTATGATTCCTATATGGAAATAATAAGATTCAATTAGGGAGAAGTCAAAACACCCTAAGTAAATCTGAAAATGCAAGATACCTTGCTTTAGGCTTCAAGTACAGTGAAATTTGAAGATGAGAGAACCAAGGAAACAAGTCATTAGGTGGAGGGAAGTGGCCAAATGCATCTCCCAACCCTATAATCCATCATTCTCTTCCATAAACATTAACCTTTGTCCTTCAATCATGTGATAAAGCTTGATCAAATCTACAAAAGGACTTGAAGACCTACAATCCCAAGTAATGCTACTCCAAGACTCTATAGTATGCTTGCTTGTTCAAATGTTATCTTTTTTCTAGTTTTTTAAATAGTGAAAAGACTGGGTATTTATAGGAATTTCTCTAATTTCTTGACAGTTAGATCCTAAAAGCTGACATTTACAATTTGAATTTTGAATGTTGAAATACTTCCAACAATCCATTAAAATTTGGGTCTCGGCTAAAAAGGGAGAGACAATCGCCCAAGGGAGAATGGGTCTTGACCCAAATTTCCAAGACACACTTGATTGGGGGAAATTTAATGGTTGATTGCATTTGTTCAATGCTTTTTTTAGTGTCAAAAAATGATAAAAATAGGCCTTGGAATGTGTAGTACCCCTCCATTTATGTTTATGCTTTCTGCTGTCATGTTTTCACACTATTAAACTATGATACTTTGTTTGGATATTTTGATCACTGGTTTTGAGCGATAGTGGATTTATTCTGTGACATGATGATACATTGTATGGTGATTACTGTTTTCTGATATGCTTTGAGTTAGTGTAGATGTTTACTTTCAATTGATTATTGCTATGTACATGTTTATGATGGACTAACTGTTAATTTATTTCGTCAGTCTGATGTGAAGTGTATTGGTGTGGAGAACGGAATCGCATCACTCGCTTGCGAGTGCCCTGTGATATCCGTGATTTTCTCCGCACGGTGTGTCTGTTTAATGCTTTACATATATATATATATATTTGTATGCATGTTATTGCTTGGTTGCAGGAATTGCAGGTACATGACACCGACTCCACCTAGGTACTCAGGTCTGAGCGTGTCAAGACTCAACGGATACATTGATCGGGAGATAGTAGTTTGGTTTACCCTAGTTTAATCTATAATCCCGGTCTTAGTACATCGTCTGTTTTAGTTCAGAGTCATAGGATTGTATGTCATTTTCTGTTTGAAATTGTTTGAAAGGAAAATTTGGTTCATTTTTAATGATAGTTTATTGTGTTTTAAATCATTGTTATTTAAATTAATGCTTAAATGTGGAAGATATTAGTTGCTTAAATATTTAATTAATTAATTAGCTTATTTGGTTAAATGGTTTGATCATAAAAGAACAAACTTATTTAATTAAATAAATTAATTATTTAAATTAAATTATTTAGTGTGTAAATAGTATATTTGAAAATTCAATAATTATTTGTGAAAAAGGTATTTTGGTTATTAAATAAATGGTTATACTTTGGAAATTATAAATTTAAATTAAAATTAAAATAAATGCATGCATTTGAAAATTGTAAATTTAAATTAAATAAATTAAATTGCATGCATATTGAAAATTGGAAAATTGCCGAGAAGTGGTGGGAAGATATTTTGGTAACCACTTCTCGACATGGGTGTGAGTGCAATAATTGCTTAAGGTTGTTGAAAATTTGTTTACGGAGTTGATTGTGGATCTGGGATTGTAGAGAGGTTATTGAATTTCCTCACGAGAAAATTATCAGAGCTTTTGCAAAACTTCTCTATGTGTGCTATTTTGAAATACTGTATATTTGTGGAAAATCTTTTGTTTACTTTTGGATTGGGATTTGCTGTATGGGAAGAGATTAGAAGCTTCAGGCAACAGAGGCAACGGAGAATTCTCTTCACCAGTTAGCAAAGGAAATCAGGTAATCCTCTTGTAAAATTTATTTTATTTGTTTGGAAAAGAAAGCTTCTATATATAATTTATTGCGTGAATTTTGATGGCTTCAGAAAGCTTCTGTAGGTATTTTATTGTGTGAAATTTAATGGTTCAGAAAACCTCTGTATGATATTATCTGTAGAAATTAGATAAATTTTTATGAGGGAAATGTTTGTTGAAAGAGAAAATTAAACCTCTGTGTAATTTTGAAATTGTACGAAAATATTGTGTATATTCTTCTTTGAAATCCCTGTTAAAATTTGTTTAATTTCTCAATTTCCCCGTTGTTACTACTCTATTTAAAATGAAAACCCTTTTTGAATCTTCCAGAAAACCCTGAAAATTTTATATATATATATGAATATATATATCTGTATATATATATATATATATATCATATATTTTATATTATTTAAATTGAATTGTGAAAGACCTTTGTAAAATTGTGATAAAATTGTTTTATTTAAAATTTATGAATGTTTTATTAAAATTTGCCGTACGGAACAAATTCCGCCGGCGAAATTCGTGAAAGAAAATCCGTGTTAAAAATTGAATAAAAAAAAATTAAGTTATATTGCTGTGGGGAGGGCCGAAGCCCTTCCCCACTCCCATTGGGAGGCGCAGCCCCCCCATGGCTGCGCACAGCAGCCATTCGGCTACTGGGCATAGCCCTGGAGAGGGCCGCACCCTCCCCAATGGAGGCCGAGACAGGGCTGCGGCCTATTTCAATAAACTTTATTCCCTTTTAAAAAAAAAAACAATGCGATTTGTATGATTTGTTTATTTTAAATTCATTTTTAATAATAATGAATGAATCTTTTAAATATCGATTATTTAAAATGATTTTTATTTAATTTCAAATTTTAGTAAATAATATATATATATTTAATATTATATATATATATATATGTATGTATATATATATTAAATTAAAATACATATATATTATTAATATTTCTTTTATTTTAAAAAAAAATATATTTTGTGATTAAAATATGGATTTATATAAGGTAATTGATAGTATAAAAGTTTTTGTTTTCGTTTCCATGAGAAATTGAGGAAGTTATAAATAGAATTTATTTGAAGTAATTTCTTTAGTCATTTAAGAAAAGAGTTACTAATTATTGCTATAATTTTATGTTAATTCTTTTGAATGACTGGATTTAGTAAATCCGAAAATTAGACATAAATAATTCCTGATTCACTATTTTAAAATCGTGTTTTCTTCTATTGAGCAAATGGGGATTTTGTTTTTATGTGTTATCAAGTCTTCCAGAACAATTGTTAAATGGGGATTGTGATTGTTAAGTTAAAATTTCTTGTGTTAACTAAGGTTGTGTACATGGCCTTGTTTGGTGATTTGATACCTGTGTTATGAACAATGATTGATGTTTGTTATAATGTGTTTGATCTTTCATATTGATTTTGGTTGTATGTACACCTTGAAAACCTTAGTCAGAGAACATAGATTCCCATGTTATGTTTGTAATGCCCCGTATTAATAACCTAAGAATGTTGCAATTGTGTAATAAAGGTGTAATAATTTTTTTTTTTAAAGTTTAATTATTAAGTTAATTAGTTGCATACATTCTTTAAGCTATGCGACGTTACACTACTTTGAGTTTTCCATAAGTGACTTAAGTATTTCGCATTGCACATATTAAATTGTAACATATACATTTAAAGATAAACATTGCATTTCATTTGAATACCATTCATAATAACATAAAGTACAAACATGTTTTTCCTTACATTGTATTTAATCACATATACAACACTCATCCATCTTGATGAGGTAGTTCAATAAAAATTACAATTACAATTACAAGTGTTCACCTCACAACATTTGAGGGATGTTTTTACAATACAAAGATACAAAATTACAATGAAGAAGTGTTAAATTCATAAGTTCCAAATGTGAGCTCTCCATCCATGAAGCTATCGATGTCATGATCACAAACTGGGGACCCAACGGAGTAAGGTGCACGTTCCACCCAACCATATGGTACTCGTAGGTCCAGCCCCCGTGCTAGGAGATAGTAATAAGGTTACCTAGACCTAATCTACTAACCCTAGACACTAGTACATAACAATCTAATGGTTACATTGCTTCCAGATTTAGACAATTGAATGTTTCACAAATACACAGTTAACTGTTATTCTAGGTGGAGTGTCATCACAACCTTGCAAAGGTTACCCTGGTGTTTCTTCCTAGGTTCCGGCCCCCAATCCTTGGGTTACCCTGGTAACCTCTTACGAAACCCGGCCCCTATTGCATACTGTTGCGGAATCGAATGTCTCTTAAGGAAACAAGACATCGATCTGCCATTCCAGGCCTTCTCATCCTATACTCAAGACTGAAGTAGCTCTCGAGTCATAAGAGAGGCAAAATATCTTGTTAAGAGTTTTTAATTCTAACTACTGTGTTCTTTAATTACCACTGACTTACTAACTATTTGTAAGTTACCCTGACACCACTTTGTGTGTCGGCCCTTACAAATAGCCACTCCCCTAAACATAACAAAGGTTTCTAAGTTTTCATGACTAGGGTTTACAAAGTGCATACAGTACATCTCACAATAACAAATAATCTTCAATGATATCAGAACACCATATTTAACGCATGCACAACCCAAGTTAACTCAAGAAATACATTTGAACAAGTAAACCCCCTTTCTACACAATTCATTCTGGAAGACTTATACAACTATAACTTTCTCGAATTGCCCAAAAGAACACAATTATAAAGACAAATTGAAATTAAATAAATATCTACTATTCGGATATACTAAATCCTCTCAAACAATATAATTTAAATATACAATTGAATCAATTTAATTAAAATTCACTTTTAATTAAACTAATTAAACTACCTCAATTTCTTATACAAAGGAAATAACTAAATTTACTTTTTCATTCAGAATATTAGAATAAAGACTAATATATTCTCCCACAAAACATGTATCTACATGCATTATAACTTAATAAAGAAAATATTTTATTATTTTTAACATACCAATTTTATTTTCCTACCATCATAAATATAATAACATATACATACATATATATATATATATTAAATATGAAATAAAATCCGAATATATATACAAATATATATTGAAATTTCATTAAAAAACCAAATTTAATTTCATTGCCATAAAAATACTTTTTAAATCTTTAAAGAAACATTTGAAAAAAAGAAATAAGGCTCGCGGCCTCTCCACAGACTTTTATGTGGGAGGACACAGGCTGGGTGAGTCGCGGCCTCCCTATGGGGAGGACGCAGCCCCGTCCAGGGCTGCGCCCAGCAGCCTCTGGCTGTTGTGCGCAGCCATGGAGGCTGCGCCCCTCCATTGTGGGTAATGGGGAGGGTTTCAGCCCTCCCCAACTCACACATTTTTTTTTTTAATAATTTTTTTTTTAGATCGTCGTACTGCGGCGTTTTTTTTTAAAACGCGAATTTAATCTTTTCTAAAAGAAATGCATAAAAATTCGGACGGCGATTTAACCAAATAAAATATAATTAAACAAGTACTTTTCACAATTCAATTTATATAAAGATATATATGATATATATATATAAATATATATATATTTATATGTACAGATCCTTAGGGTGTTTTTTTTTTAAAAGCAAGGATTCAACTGGGAAATAAAAGAAACAAGAAAATTTCTATAGGGTTTTCTCAGATTACACGCACAGTATTTTTTTTATTCCAATCCAATTTTTCTCTAGAGGTTTTCAATTTCCTAAAACAATTAAATTCCCTTCACAAAATTGAAATACTTTCAACAGAGAGTTTTCTACAGAAGTTTTCTAAAGCCATCAAAATGCACACAATAAAATATTTATAGAAGCTTTCTGATGTCATCAAAATTCACTCAGTAAAATATCTACAGAAGCTTTCCTTTCCAAAACAAATAAAATAAATTTTTACAAGAGGATTACCTGATTTCCTTTGCTAACTGGTGAAGAAACCCTTGTAGCCTCTGTTGCCTGTAGCTACCAATTCCAAAATAACCAAAAGCCAAAGATCTTCCAATTCCAAAATCAACCAAAAATCATTTACCAAATTTTTTACAAAGCACCAAAATAATTTTCCTGTGAATAATAGGATAGCCTCTATGAATTTTTCCCAGATCCAATATTACCTCCGTAAAGAAATTTTCAACAACCATAATCAATTAATGCACTCGCACACATGTCGAGAAGTGGTTGTAAAATATCTTCTCCACTTCTCGACAATCTTGCCAATTCCAAAAATTTGCATGCTAATAATTTATTTTATTTTAAATTTAAAAAATCAATTTTCAATTGCATGCATTTTATTATTTTATTATTTTATTTAAATTTACAATTTCAAATGCCATTTCCCTTAATAATATTTTATTTTTAAATAAACTATTTACACACTTAATAATTTAATTTAATTAATTAATTTATTTAATTAAATAAGTTTGATCTTTTAAAATCAAACCATTTAACCAAATAAGCTAATTAATTAATTAAATAATCAAGCAAGTAATTTCTTCCACATTTAAACATTAATTTAAATACCAATAATCTAAAGCACAAAAAACAACATTAAATTTAACCAGATTTACCTTCCAAGCAATTTATCCAAACAGAAAATACAAGACAACCTAGACTCTGAACTAAAACAGACAAAGTACTAAGACCAGGATTATAGACTAGACTAGGGTAAACCAAACTACTATCTCCCGATCAACGTATCCGTTGAGTCTTGACACACGCAGACCTGAGTACCCAGGTGGAGTCGGTGTCATGTACCTGCAATTTCCTGCAACCAAGTAAATAACATGCATATATATATAAAAGCCATTGAACAGACACACCGTGCGGAGAAAATCACAGATATCACAGGGCACTCGCAAGCGAGTAATGCGATTCCGTTCTCCACACCAATACACATCACAGCAAACTGACGAAATAAATAACTGTTAGTCCATCATAAACATGTACATAGAAATAATCATCTAAAAGTAAACATCTACACTATATCAAAGCATGTCTAAAATCAGTAATTACCAAACAATGTATCATAATGTCACAGAATAAATCCACTGTCGCTCAAAACCAGGGATCAAAATATCCAAACAAAGCATCATAGTCTAACAGTATGAAAACATAATAGCAGAAGGCATAAGCACAAATGGAGGGGTACTACATCCTCCCCCCCTAGGATCAGGCTTGCTCCTGAAAACCTACGAACAGATAGGGATAAAGTTCCCTCATGCGTGTCACATCCTCCCAGGTAGCAGAAGCCTCATAACTAGGATCCAATTGGACCCTCACCTGATCAATGTCTCGACCCCTGAGACCGAGCGTCTGGTGCTGTAGAATGGCCATGGGCTCCAAAGCCAGCTGCCTGTCCTCTACCTGTAACGCATTCCAATCAAGTACATGAGATATGTTGGGATGATATGGTCTAAGTACTGATACATGAAAAACATCATGAATACGAGACAAACTATGTGGTAAGGTGAGTCGATACACCACGGGACCAATTCTCTCTAAGATCTCAAATGGCCCAATGAAACGAGGCGCAAGCTTAGAGCCTTTTCCATAACGGATTGGACTCTTTCGCGGTCGCACTCGAAGAAACACTCTATCACCTACAGTAAACTGTCGATCTATCCTATGCGCATCGGCATATTTCTTTTGCCTATCCTGAGCTGCTATCAAATGCTCTCTAATACGGTCAACCTGTTGCTCCATGTCACGAAGCATCTCAGGTCCAAGTAATACTCTATCCTCAAGTCGATCCCAACTTAGTGGAGTTCAACAAGGATGACCGTATAATGCCTGAAATGGTGGCATACCTATAGAACTCTGATATCCGTTGTTGTAAGCAAACTCTACTAAGTACAAATAATCCTCCCAACGTGATTGTTGGTCCATTACGTACATCCTAAGCATATCCTCTAATATTTGGTTAACTCTTTCAGTTTGTCCGTCAGTTTGAGGATGATATGCTGAACTAAAGTTCAACTATGTACCTAAAGCATGTTGTAATGAAGTCCAAAGGGCTGAAGTAAATACAGGATCTCTATCCGATATAATCCTACGAGGAATCCCATGTAATCTAACGATATCCTCCATGAATATCCTAGCTGCGGATGAAGCATTGTAAGATGATCTTACAGGTGAGAAGTGAGCTACTTTAGTCAATCGGTCAATAGTTACCATAATGGCATCATGTCGACGTGATGACGTAGGCAACCCTACAATAAAGTCAACAGATATAATATCCCATTTCCATTCAGGAATGAGATGTGGCTGCAATAATCCAGCAGGATGTTGATGCTCAGCTTTAACTCGCTGGCATTCAATACATCTCGATACATAATCAGCAATATCACGTTTCATACTAGGCCAAAAATACAGTTGCCGAAGATCAGCATGCATTTTCTTGACTCCTGGATGAGCTAAATACGGAGCTCGATGAGCTTCAGTCATGATTAAAGTACTAAGACTCTCAACATGTGGTACATAAATATGACCTAAATGTCGTAATATACCATTCGATTCTAAAACATAACCTACAAATCGACCTTCTAAAGGTCTACCTGATTCAATCTCCGACCTCACTTCCTGATATAATCTATCAGTAGGAAGTGCAGCTACTATTTGACCTCTTAAATCTACTTCGAGAGTAGTAGCAGAGATCTCATGTTGACGTCGACTAAGAGCGTCAGCCACTACGTTCTCTTTTCCTTGAACATATTTTACTTCAAAATCGTACTCACACATGAACTCCATCCACCGTCTCTGCCTAGCATTCAGGTTAGGTTGCATAAAGATGTATTTCAAACTACGGTGATCAGTATGAAGTTCAAAATGATGACCTAATAAGAAATGCCTCCAACGAACTAATGCATGCACTACTACAGCTAGTTCTAGGTCATGAGTAGGATAATTTAATTCGTGATCTTTGAGTTTGCAAGACTCATAAGCAATCACATGCCCATCTTGCATCAAAACTGCTCCAAAACCCTCTAAGGATGCATCCGTGCATACTACGAAATCCTTAGTAGGATCAGGAACAATGAGTATAGGCGCATTAGTCAACTTTTCTTTAAGAGTCTGAAAAGCCAACTGACACTGTTCTATCCAAACAAACTTCTTCCCTTTCCTTTGAAGAGAAGTTATAGGATGACCAATCCTAGAAAATCCCTCTACAAACCACCTATAGTAACCAGCGAGACCCATAAAACTACGAACTTCACCTACATTAGTAGGTGCGGGCCAATCTACAATAGCTTGGATCTTTGAAGGATCCACAGCGATACCTTTTCTAGATATCACATGTCCAAGGTATTTTATTTCAGGTTGAAAGAAGTCACACTTCTTCAGGTTCGCATACAATTGATTTTCCCTCAAACACTGCAATACCTGCCTCAAGTGTTCTTCATGTTCCTTCATGTTCCTCGAATAGACTAAAATATCATCAAGAAATACCAAGACAAAGCGATCAAGGTATGTACGAAAAACACCATTCATTAAACTCATGAATACTGATGGTGCGTTCGTTAACCCAAATGGTACTACTATGAATTCGTAGTGCCCATAACGAGTTCGAAAAGCAGTTTTATGAATGTTTGCTTTAGCTATACGCAATTGATGGTAACCGGATTTCAAATCAATTTTAGAGAATACATTAGCTCCCTTAATTTGATCAAAAAGATCATCGATTCTAGGCAAAGGATAATGATTCTTAATCGTAACCTTGTTCAATTGACGATAGTCAATGCACAGCCTAAGAGATCCATCCTTCTTCTTTACGAAGATGACAGGTGCTCCCCAAGGGGAAACACTTGGATGAATGAAACCCTTTTCTAATAATTCCTCTAACTGAATTCGAAGTTCCTCTAACTCCTGAGTCGTCATTCTATATGGAGCCCTAGATATAGGCTCAGCTCCAGGAACTAGGTCAACTCTAAAGTCAATATCCCTCTTCGGTGGCATTCCAGGAATGTCATCGGGAAACACGTCAGCGAATTCCCTAAGAATAGGATGATCATCAAGAGATACCTCTCAACTCTCACCCTCTTCTAAATCAGTAACTGTTGTTGCAAACAGTTGACATCCCTGACGAAGACATCTCTTTAATTGCATAGCAGATATCATCCGCAAAGAGATAGGTCTTTGAATACCTACGATTTCCACTTTCGCACCTATATCATTGATGCAACTAACTGTCTTAAGTCAACAATCAATTACAGCATGATAAGATGCTAACCAATCCATACCTAAAACTATGTCATACGATCCTAAGGGTGTAACATACAAATCTACTAAGGTAGTTAACGTACTAATTTTAAGTTCACAGTTATGTACTAAGTTTTCTACTGCTACTTTCACCCCTGAGGCGAATTCAACTTGCCATTTACCACCTTGTTTTACCGCCACAAGACCACAATGGTCTACAATGGTCAGTGAAATAAAGGAGTCAGTGGCTCCAGAATCAAAAAGTATAGAAACACTAACGCCATGTAACTTACCTGAAGTTTCGACCACCGTGTTCTAGTGATCGGCTTGGCGGTCATTAACCACAACATATACTGTATGTGCTCGTCTTGCATCTCCCACCGTAGGCTCTAAAACTGTAGGTCGAGGCCCATAACTAGTAGAACCTCTCATTGAACACTGCCTAGCTATGTGTCCCTGCTGCCCACATGAATAGCAACATGTGCCTCTGCCGAATCCTCTGCCACCCGAAGGTGCATTGGATTGCTGAAAACTACCCCTACTAACGGTGGACTGAGCACTTTGCATAGGCTGATCCTACCTATTGCGCTTATTGCGCCACCAGTTGCGACCCTTTCTTGTTTGAGGACTATTTTGTTGTTGTGGTTGAGGGTTATTGTTCTTTTGAGGTGTTCGTTGTTGTTGTTGCTGCCCACCCTTTGTGGGTGTCTGTTGGTTCTTAGAAGAACCACCTGTCTGTGCTTGTCCACCCCGTGGACTAAAACCTGCTGCAGGAGCACTCCCAATCTGCACTCCTATGTGCCCACCTAAAGCCATAATAAGGTTCTCCTCAACTATGCGAGCCTTCTCCACCGCGACTTCCATAGTCTTTGGCTCAAAGACTCGGACACCACCACTAATGCAGGCATTCAAACCCCTGATAAAGTGTTGTACTAACATAGGCTCATCGTCGCCAATACCATCATATTGCTTGAGTTCGTAGAACCTACGTTCATATTGCTCTACAGAAAGAGCTAACTGATGTAGATCATGGAACTCATCAGCCCTACGCTGCCTCCAATGTTCCGAAAGGAACCATGCTCTGAACCTCTCGAGAAACATCTCCCAAGACACAGAACCAATATCCAAATGGAGCTTCTGCTCCTCTAGGCGCCACCAAGTAGAGGCGAATCCTCTCAAGTGCATAATAGCACATCTGGCACGGGTATTACTACCGTATGGGTGCATGGCGAAGCATCTACCCAAATCCAGTAGCCAGGTCTCAGCCTCTAAGCCACCTCCAGTACCATCAAAGGTAGGAGGGCGTGCTCTCAGTAAATCCCTCATATGACCTGCAATGATAGCATCCTGATGTGCTATGTCCTCTACTCTCCTAGGAGATCTATCTCTCTCTCTGACAACCTCCTGCTCATCTACCTGTCTGGGTCCAAGATGAGCTAGGACCTCCTCTAATAATGGACGTATCTGAGAACCCTCTACTGCTGACTGTACGGGATTTTGTCCCTCATTTCTCTGACCCATCTGTTCTACCTGATCACTGTGATGAGGACTAGGAGGGGGAAGTAACCTGAGGGATTGGCCCTCGGCCTCCACCTCGACCTCTATCACGACCTCTTCCTCCTCGCATAGGCATGTTCCTACACATAACAATAACGAGTCTTAGATACTATTCAACCAAGGCTAACAGTTTAGACACTACGTACTAGGTCAACCTAATGGGCTCGTGATTACCCAGAGCGTCCAGTGTTTGTAACCTTGGCTCTGATACCAATCTGTAATGCCTCGTCTTAATAACCTAAGAATGTTGCAATTGTGTAATAAAGGTGTAATAATTTTTTTTTTTAAAGTTTAATTATTAAGTTAATTAGTTGCATACATTCTTTAAGCTATGCGACGTTACACTACTTTGAGTTTTCCATAAGTGGCTTAAGTATTTCGCATTGCACATATTAAATTGTAACATATACATTTAAAGATAAACATTGCATTTCATTTGAATACAATTCATAATAACATAAAGTACAAACATGTTTTTCCTTACATTGTATTTAATCACATATACAACACTCATCCATCTTGATGAGGTAGTTCAATAAAAATTACAATTACAATTACAAGTGTTCACCTCACAACATTTGAGGGATGTTTTTACAATACAAAGATACAAAATTACAATGAAGAAGTGTTAAATTCATAAGTTCCAAATGTGAGCTCTCCATCCATGAAGCTATCGATGTCATGATCACAAACTGGGGACCCAACGGAGTAAGGTGCACGTTCCACCCAACCATATGGTACTCGTAGGTCCAGCCCCCGTGCTAGGAGATAGTAATAAGGTTACCTAGACCTAATCTACTAACCCTAGACACTAGTACATAACAATCTAATGGTTACATTGCTTCCAGATTTAGACAATTGAATGTTTCACAAATACACAGTTAACTGTTATTCTAGGTGGAGTGTCATCACAACCTTGCAAAGGTTACCCTGGTGTTTCTTCCTAGGTTTCGGCCCCCAATCATTGGGTTACCCTGGTAACCTCTTACGAAACCCGGCCCCTATTGCATACTGTTGCGGAATCGAATGTCTCTTAAGGAAACACGACATTGATTTGCCATTCCAGGCCTTCTCATCCTATACTCAAGACTGAAGTAGCTCTCGAGTCATAAGAGAGGCAAAATATCTTGTTAAGAGTTTTTAATTCTAAATACTGTGTTCTTTAATTACCACTGACTTACTAACTATTTGTAAGTTACCCTGACACTACTTTGTGTGTCGGCCCTTACAAATAGCCACTCCCCTAAACATAACAAAGGTTTCTAAGTTTTCATGACTAGGGTTTACAAAGTGCATACAGTACATCTCACAATAACAAATAATCTTCAACGATATCAGAACACCATATTTAACGCATGCACAACCCAAGTTAACTCAAGAAATACATTTGAACAATTAAACCCCCTTTCTACACAATTCATTATGGAAGACTTATACAACTATAACTTTCCCGATTTGCCCAAAAGAACACAATTATAAAAACAAATTGAAATTAAATAAATATCTACTATTCGGATATACTAAATCCTCTCAAACAATATAATTTAAATATACAATTGAATCAATTTAATTAAAATTCACTTTTAATTAAACTAATTAAACTACCTCAATTTCTTATACAAAGGAAATAACTAAATTTACTTTTTCATTCAAAATATTAGAATAAAGACTAATATATTCTCCCACAAAACATGTATCTACATGCATTATAACTTAATAAAGAAAATATTTTATTATTTTTAAAATACCAATTTTATTTTCCTACCATCATAAATATAATAACATATACATACATATATATATACATACATATATATATATATATATTAAATATGAAATAAAATCCGAATATCTATACAAATATATATTGAAATTTCATTAAAAAACCAAATTTAATTTCATTGCCATAAAATCACTTTTTAAATCTTTAAAGAAACATTTCAAAAAAAGAAATAAGGCTCGCGGCCTCTCCACAGACTTTTCTGTGGGAGGACGCAGGCTGGGTGAGCCTCAGCCTCCCTATGGGGAGGACGCGGCCCCCTCCAGGGCTGCGCCCAGCAGCCTCTGGCTGCTGTGCGCAGCCATGGAGGCTGCGGCCCTCCACTATGGGTAATGGGGAGGGTTTCAGCCCTCCCCAACTCACACATTTTTTTTTTTTATAATTTTTTTTTTAGATCGCTGTACTGGGGCGTTTTTTTTTAAAACGCGAATTTAATCTTTTCTAAAAGAAATGCATAAAAATTCAGACGGTGATTTAACCAAATAAAATATAATTAAACAAGTACTTTTCATAATTCAATTTATAAAAAGATATATATGATATATATATATAAATATATATATACATATATATATATAAATATATATATACATATATATATATATTTATATGTACAGATCCTCAGGGTTTTTTTTTTTTAAAAGCAAGGATTCAACGGGGAAATAAAAGAAACAACAAAATTTCTACAGGGTTTTCTCAGATTATACGCACAGTATTTTTTTTATTCCAATCCAATTTTTCTCCAGAGGTTTTCAATTTCCTAAAACAATTAAATTCCCTTCACAAAATTGAAATACTTTCAACAGAGAGTTTTCTACAGAAGTTTTCTAAAGCCATCAAAATGCACACAATAAAATATTTACAGAAGCTTTCTGATGTCATCAAAATTCACTCAGTAAAATATCTACAGAAGCTTTCCTTTCCAAAACAAATAAAATATTTTTTTACAAGAGGATTACCTGATTTCCTTTGCTAACTGGTGAAGAAACCCTTGTAGCCTCTGTTGCCTGTAGCTACCAATTCCAAAATAACCAAAAGCCAAAGATCTTCCAATTCCAAAATCAACCAAAAAGCATTTACCAAATTTTTTACAGAGCACCAAAATAATTTTCCCGTGAATAATAGGATAGCCTCTATGAATTTTTCCCAAATCCAATATTACCTCCGTAAAGAAATTTTCAACAACCATAATCAATTAATGCACTCGCACACATGTCGAGAAGTGGTTGTAAAATATCTTCTCCACTTCTCGACAATCTTGCCAATTCCAAAAATTTGCATGCTAATAATTTATTTTATTTTAAATTTAAAAAATCAATTTTCAATTGCATGCATTTTATTATTTTATTATTTTATTTAAATTTACAATTTCAAATGCCATTTCCCTTAATAATATTTTATTTTTAAATAAACTATTTACACACTTAATAATTTAATTTAATTAATTAATTTATTTAATTAAATAAGTTTGATCTTTTAAAATCAAACCATTTAACCAAATAAGCTAATTAATTAATTAAATAATCAAGCAAGTAATTTCTTCCACATTTAAACATTAATTTAAATACCAATAATCTAAAGCACAAAAAACAACATTAAATTTAACCAGATTTACCTTCCAAGCAATTTATCCAAACAGAAAATACAAGACAACCTAGACTCTGAACTAAAACAGACAAAGTACTAAGACCAGGATTATAGACTAGACTAGGGTAAACCAAACTACTATCTCCCGATCAATGTATCCGTTGAGTCTTGACACACTCAGACCTGAGTACCCAGGTGGAGTCGGTGTCATGTACCTGCAATTTCCTGCAACCAAGCAAATAACATGCATATATATATAAAAGCCATTGAACAGACACACCGTGCGGAGAAAATCACAGATATCGCAGGGCACTCGCAAGCGAGTGATGCGATTCCGTTCTCCACACCAATACACATCACAACAAACTGACGAAATAAATAACTGTTAGTCCATCATAAACATGTACATAACAATAATTATCTGAAAGTAAACATCTACACTATATCAAAGCATGTCTAAAATTAGTAATTACCAAACAATGTATCATAATGTCACAGAATAAATCCACTGTCGCTCAAAACTAGTGATCAAAATATCCAAACAAAGCATCATAGTCTAACAGTGTGAAAACATAACAGCAGAAGGCATAAGCACAAACGGAAGGGTACTACAATGTTTAGGGGAGTGGCTATTAGTAAGGGCCGACACACAAAGTGGTGTCAGGGTAACTTACAAATAGTTAAGTAAGTCAGTGATAATTAAATGACACAATAGTTAGATTAAAACTTTTAACAAGATGCTTATGCCTCGCTTATGACTCTTGAGCTACTTCAATCATGAGTATAAGATGAGAAGGCCTGGAATGGCAAATCGGTGTCTTGTTTCTTCAAAAGACATTCGATTCCACAATTGTATGCAATAGGGGCCGGGTTTCGTAAGAGGTTACCAGGGTAACCCAAGGTTGGGGGCCGGAACCTAGGAAGAAACACCAGGGTAACCTTTTCAACATTGTGATGACACTCCACCTAGAATAACAGCTAACCTTATGTTTGTATTACATTCAATTGTCTAAAATCTGGAAGCAATGTAACCATTAGTTTGTTATGTACTTGTGTCTAGGGTTAGTAGACTTTGTCTATGTAACTTTATTACTATCTCCTAGCACGGGGGGTGGACCTACGGGTACCACATGGTTGGGTGGAACGTGCACCTTACTCCGTTGGGTCCCCAGTTTTGTGTTCATGGCATCGAGAGCTTCATGGATGGAGAGCTTGCACTTGGAAACTTATATGTACTTTCTTCATTGTAATTTATAAATCTTGTATTTGAAAACATTCCTCAATTGTTATGAGGTGAACAATGTAAATTGTAATTATTATTGAACTACCTCACCATGATAGATGAGTATTGTATATTTTATCAAATGCAATGTATGAAACATGTTAGTGCTTTATGTTATTTCAAATGAAATTCTATGCTATGCAATGTTTATCTTTAATGTCTATGTTATTAATTATATGTGCAATGCGAAATACTAAAGTCGTCTAAGGAAACTCAAAGTAGTGTAACGTCGCATAGCCTAATGAATGTATGCAACTAATTAACTTAATAATTAAATTATAAAAAAAAAAAAATTATTACACCTTTATACACTATTGCAACATTCTTAGGTTATTAAGACGGGGCATTACAGATTGGTATCAGAGCAAAGGTTACAAACACTGGACGCTTTGGGTAATCATGAGCCCATTAGGTTGACCTAGTACGTAGTGTCGCAACTGTTAGTCTTGGTTGAATAGAATCTAAGACTCATTATTGTTATGTGTAGGAAAATGCCTAGGCGAGGAGGAAGAGGTCGTGGTAGAGGTCGAGGTGGAGGTCGAGGGCCAATCCCTTAGGTTACTCCCCCTCCTAGTCCTCGTCACAGTGATCAGGTAGAATAGTTGGGTTAGAGAAATGAGGGACAAAATTTTGAACAGCCAGGAGTAGAAGGGTTCACAGATACGTCATTTATTAGAGGAGGTCCTAGCTCGACTTGGACCTAGACAGGAGGTTGAACAGGAGGTTGATAGAGAGAGAGATAGATCTCCTAGGAGAGTAGATGACACATCACATCAGGATGCTATTATTGCTGGACACATGAGAGATTTACTGAGGGCACGCCCTCCTACCTTTGATGGTACAAGAGGTGGCTTAGAGGCTGAGACCTGGCTACTAGATTTGGGTAGATGCTTCGCCATGCACCCTTACAGTAGCAATACCCGTGCCAAATGCGCTATTATGCACTTGAGAGGATTCGCCTCTACTTGGTGGCGCCTAGAGGAGCAGAAGCTCCATTTGGATATTGGTTTTGTGTCTTGGGAGATGTTTCTCGAGAGGTTTAGAGCTCGGTTCCTTTCGAAACACTGGAGGCAGCGTAGGGCTGATGAGTTCCATGATCTACGTCAGTTGGCTCTTTCTATAGAGCAATATGAACGTAGGTTCTATGAACTCAAGCAGTATGCTGGTATTGGCGATGATGAGCCTATGCTAGTACAACACTTCATCAGGGGTTTAAACGCCCGCATCAGTGGTGGTGTTCGAGTCTTTGAGCCAAAGACTATGGAAGTCGCGGTGGAGAAGGCTTGCATAGTGGAGGAGAACCTTATTATGGCTTTAGGTGGGCATACAGGAGTGCAGATTGGGAGTGCTCCTGCAGCAGGTTTTAGTCCATGGGGTGGACAGGCACAGACAGGTGGTTCCTCTAGGAACCAACAGACACCCACAAAGGGTGGGCAGCAACAACAACAAACACCTCAAAAGAATAACCCACAACCACAACAAGGTAATAGCCCTTAGAGTGTATAGTCTACTATTAGTAGAGGTAGTTTCTAGCAATCCAATGCACCTTCGGGTGGCAAAGGATTCGGTAGAGGCACAGGGTGTTACTCGTGTGGACAGCAGGGACACATTGCTAGGCAATGTTCGATGAGAGGTTCTATTGGTTTTGGACCTCGACCTATAGTTTCTGAGCCTACGGTGGGTGATGCAGGAAGGTCACATAGGGTATTTATCGTGGTGGGTAACCACCAAGATGAGCACCAAGGTGCAGTTGGAGACATTCCTGATGGAGGACCGGCATCATTCTTTGGGAACCGTGCACATCCTTCTACATCGGGAGTTGATCCTCAGGGGTAAGGACGTTGACTGAGTACTGATCCAGAGGGATCTTAGTGGCTAGTCTTCCATTTCTTGGAAGGACCTATTTTAGATGAGTATGTGTTATTTGTTTGCTACTAGCAGGCTTCTAGGAGTAAGCCTGATCCTAGGGGGGGAGGATGTAGTACCCCTCCATTTATGTTTATGCTTTTTGCTGTCATGTTTTCACACTGTTAGACTATGATACTTTGTTTGGATATTTTGATCACTGGTTTTGAGCGATAGTGGATTTATTCTATGACATGATAATACATTGTATGGTGATTACTATTTTCTTATATGCTTTGAGTTAGTGTAGATGTTTACTTTCAGTTGATTATTGCTATGTACATGTTTATGATGGACTAACTGTTAATTTATTTCATCAGTCTGATGTGAAGTGTATTGGTGTGGAGAATGGAATCGCATCACTCGCTTGCGAGTGCCCTGTGATATCCGTGATTTTCTCCGCATGGTGTGTCTGTTTAATGCTTTATACATATATATATATATATATATGCATGTTATTGCTTAGTTGCAGGAATTGCAGGTACATGACACCGACTCCGCCTGGGTACTTAGGTCTGAGCGTGTCAAGACTCAACGGATACGTTGATCGGGAGATAGTAGTTTGGTTTACCCTAGTTTAATCTATAATCACAATCTTAGTACATCATCTATTTTAGTTCAGAGTCATAGGATTGTATGTCATTTTCTGTTTGAAATTGTTTGAAAGGCAAATTTGGTTAATTTTTAATGATAGTTTATTGTGTTTTAAATCATTGTTATTTAAATTAATGTTTAAATGTGGAAGATATTAGTTGCTTAAATATTTAATTAATTAATTAGCTTATTTGGTTAAATGGTTTGATCATAAAAGAACAAACTTATTTAATTAAATAAATTAATTATTTAAATTAAATTATTTAGTGTGTAAATAGTATATTTGAAAATTCAATAATTATTTGTGAAAAAGGTATTTTGGTTATTAAATAAATGGTTATACTTTGGAAATTATAAATTAAAATTAAAATAAAAATAAATGCATGCATTTGGAAATTGTAAATTTAAATTAAATAAATTAAATTGCATGCATATTGAAAATTGGAAAATTGCCGAGAAGTGGTGGGAAGATATTTTGGTAACCACTTCTCGACATGGGTGTGAGTGCAATAATTGCTTAAGGTTGTTGAAAATTTGTTTACGGAGTTGATTGTGGATCTGGGATTGTAGAGAGGTTATTGAATTTCCTCACGAGAAAATTATCAGAGCTTTTGCAAAACTTCTCTATGTGTGCTATTTTGAAATACTGTATATTTGTGGAAAATCTTTTGTTTACTTTTGGATTGGGATTTGCTGTATGGGAAGAGATTAGAAGCTTCAGGCAACAGAGGCAACGGAGAATTCTCTTCACCAGTTAGCAAAGGAAATCAGGTAATCCTCTTGTAAAATTTATTTTATTTGTTTGGAAAAGAAAGCTTCTATATATAATTTATTGCGTGAATTTTGATGGCTTCAGAAAGCTTCTGTAGGTATTTTATTGTGTGAAATTTAATGGTTCAGAAAACCTCTGTATGATATTATCTGTAGAAATTAGATAAATTTTTATGAGGGAAATGTTTGTTGAAAGAGAAAATTAAACCTCTGTGTAATTTTGAAATTGTACGAAAATATTGTGTATATTCTTCTTTGAAATCCCTGTTAAAATTTGTTTAATTTCTCAATTTCCCCGTTGTTACTACTCTATTTAAAATGAAAACCCTTTTTGAATCTTCCAGAAAACCCTGAAAATTTTATATATATATATGAATATATATATCTGTATATATATATATATATATATCATATATTTTATATTATTTAAATTGAATTGTGAAAGACCTTTGTAAAATTGTGATAAAATTGTTTTATTTAAAATTTATGAATGTTTTATTAAAATTCGCCGTACGGAACAAATTCCGCTGGTGAAATTCGTGAAAGAAAATCCGTGTTAAAAATTGAATTAAAAAAATTTAAGTTATATTGCTGTGGGGAGGGCCGAAGCCCTTCCCCACTCCCATTGGGAGGCGTAGCCCCCCCATGGCTACGCACAACAGCCATTCAGCTGCTGGGCGCAGCCCTGGAGAGGGTCGCACCCTCCCCAATGGAGGCAGAGACAGGGCTGCGGCCTATTTGAATAAACTTTATTCCCTTTTTAAAAAAAAATAATGCGATTTGTATGATTTGTTTATTTTAAATTCATTTTTAATAATAATGAATGAATCTTTTAAATATCGATTATTTAAAATGATTTTTATTTAATTTCAAATTTTAGTAAATAATATATATATATATTTAATATTATATATATATGTATGTATATATATATTAAATTAAAATACACATATATTATTAATATTTCTTTTATTTTAAAAATATATTTATTTTGTGATTAAAATATGGATTTATATAAGGTAATTGATAGTATAAAAGTTTTAGTTTTCGTTTCCATGAGAAATTGAGGAAGTTATAAATAGAATTTATTTGAAGTAATTTCTTTAGTCATTTAAGAAAAGAGTTACTAATTATTGCTATAATTTTATGTTAATTCTTTTGAATGACTGGATTTAGTAAATCCGAAAATTAGACATAAATAATTCCTGATTTGCTATTTTAAAATCGTGTTTTCTTCTGTTGGGCAAATGGGGATTTTGTTTTTATGTGTTATCAAGTCTTCCAGAACAATTGTTAAATGGGGATTGTGATTGTTAAGTTAAAATTTCTTGTGTTAACTAAGGTTGTGTACATGGCCTTGTTTGGTGATTTGATACCTATGTTATGAACAATGATTGATGTTTGTTATAACGTGTTTGATCTTTTATATTGATTTTGGTTGTATGTACACCTTGAAAACCTTAGTCAGAGAACATAGATTCCCATGTTATGTTTAGGGGAGTGGCTATTAGTAAGGGCCGACACACAAAGTGGTGTCAGGGTAACTTACAAATAGTTAAGTAAGTCAGTGATAATTAAATGACACAATAGTTAGATTAAAACTTTTAACAAGATGCTTATGCCTCGCTTATGACTCTTGAGCTACTTCAGTCATGAGTATAAGATGAGAAGGCCTGGAATGGCAAATCGGTGTCTTGTTTCTTCAAAAGACATTCGATTCCACAATTGTATGCAATAGGGGCCGGGTTTCGTAAGAGGTTACCAGGGTAACCCAAGGTTGGGGGCCGGAACCTAGGAAGAAACACCAGGGTAACCTTTGCAACATTGTGATGACACTCCACCTAGAATAACAGTTAACCTTGTGTTTGTATTACATTCAATTGTCTAAAATCTGGAAGCAATGTAACCATTAGTTTGTTATGTACTTGTGTCTAGGGTTAGTAGACTTTGTCTAGGTAACTTTATTACTATCTCCTAGCATGGGGGGTGGACCTACGGGTACCACATGGTTGGGTGGAATGTGCACCTTACTCCGTTGGGTCCCCAGTTTTGTGTTCATGGCATCGAGAGCTTCATGGATGGAGAGCTTGCACTTGGAAACTTATATGTACTTTCTTCATTGTAATTTATAAATCTTGTATTTGAAAACATTCCTCAATTGTTATGAGGTGAACAATGTAAATTGTAATTATTATTGAACTACCTCACCATGATGGATGAGTATTGTATATTTTATCAAATGCAATGTATGAAACATGTTAGTGCTTTATGTTATTTCAAATGAAATTCTATGCTATGCAATGTTTATCTTTAATGTCTATGTTATTAATTATATGTGCAATGCGAAATACTAAAGTCGTCTAAGGAAACTCAAAGTAGTGTAACGTCGCATAGCCTAATGAATGTATGCAACTAATTAACTTAATAATTAAATTATAAAAAAAAAAAATTATTACACCTTTATACTCTATTGCAACATTCTTAGGTTATTAAGACGGGGCATTACAGAATGGATAATAAAGGGAATTAGGGCGTATTTAGGAAGGGCTAAAAATGCATAAATGCAAGGGTCACTAAAATAGGTCCAAACTAAGCATGAAATTGTACTATAACCTACAAGAGATTATAGTTTTCTATGGTACAAAAGTTTAATAGTATATTCATTTGCTAGTTTCTTATTGTAAGGTAGTAAGATTGTAAAACCATTGAGTTAATTATTTGGTTTGTTATTTAGAGGAAATATCTCATTTCTTGACTCTATAATGGATAAGGTACTAGTCAAAATGATTCATAGAACTCAAGCCTAAGCAAGATCAAATTTATAATTGAAATTTACCTTACTATAATTTATATTTGGTTATGTTCAATCCATACTATCAAGAAATACAAAGCTAATAGAGGGTTGTGAAGATGATTTAGCCAATCAGGATCATCCTCTAAAAATTACTAGTGTGAAGACTATAATATATTTTGGTATCATTATAAGTATTGCTAGAATTCAAATGATGTTGTGTAAAGGGAAACCCACATTGGTTTTTAAGAGCCTAAAGTGAAGAGGAGAAATAGTATAAAATCTATCTCATATTCATTGGCCACTGACCTAGGATTCTTAATCATAGGATCTAGCTAATCCTTAGAGAAATGTGGACAATTAGTTGGAAACACCAACAGATTGGTCACTCTATTGGGGATAATTCACGATGAAATTATAATGCATGCACTAGTTGTTCTAGTCTTGTAAATATTTTATTAATTTTTTCCAGTAGTTTAGATTTTAGAAAATTAAGTCAAAAATTTATTTTAAGTCATTTGTTGAAAGAAAGTTTGTAGAAATCTTCTCAAAATTTTGAAATTTTTTTATTTTTTTGTGAAAGATTTAATAGTATTCCTATTAATTTAGGTGGTGACTCTGATACCTATACAAGGCCAATAAAAAAGAATGATTTTAAAGGGTTCTTCTTAGGATGGAAGGAAGAAGGTCTCTATTCAAACATGGTCCTACAAAGGCACTTGAGAATGAACTACAAAAAAGGAAGTAGACATGGAAAGCTAAAAATTCAAGTAAATCTAATACTACTTTTATAAATCATTTTTTTTGTGCTAGTAGTGATGATAGTTCTTCCGATTCACTCATTAGGTATGTAACTCCTAGAGTTCTAGAGCCTAAAATAAAAAATTTAAAGAAAAAGGAACTTTGGATAGATTTAGAAAGACAAAGAGTATTCCAAGAAAAAAATTAAAGGGAAATTAAAATGAATAAGAGGAAATATTATCTTAGGTATGGTATCCTATATCAAACAAAAAATCCTAATATCCCTATGTTAACTTAGATGGAAATTTTCTATGCTAATCCTACAACCCAGTGCCAGACCTATTTTTCTTATCCAAATCCTTTTGTGTCTAGTATAGCTCAGTTTACAGCCTCTAGTACTCCTAAGTTGTCCCACAAACCCCTACATCTAGAAATATAATTCAGTCTAAAGAGGAACTACTAAAATAAGCGAATTTTCTCCAATTAGAATTAAGCATATTAGAGGAAGTAAAAATTACAAAATATATGAAAATAAGAGATGATACGAAGAAAATAATAGAGTATGAAAGCCCCTTACCATTCTAATGGTACTTCTATTTTGAAATAAAAAAATCATGGTGGAAACAAAAATCCTCTAAATTTCCCTCTTAGTGATTCTCATATGAATACCTAGAGTAACCCTACAATGACTAATATAGTCCCATTCAACCCTCATGCCAATGTTACATAACAAGCTTTTCCTAACAAAAATACTAGAGGAAGTGCTCCCCAAAAATATTCTAATCCTTCTACTTTAAAACAAAATAATTTTGGTACATCTATAATGCCTATAATTTTTGGTGGTTTAGTAGATCCTCAAGTAAATCCTCCTCATAAATTTTTGTTGCAACATAATGCTTAGTAGTAGGGTACTAGTATGGAAGGAAAACCCCAACAACAATACATGAGAAAAACCTTGCAATAGGAAATTATGTACCAAAAAATCAAGGATATAATCAAATGGGTACTCAAGTGTAGTATAATGTCCCACCAAACACATGCTTTCATTATGTACCTGTACATCAAAATAAAAATATCCCATAGAATGTTCCTATAAACCAAAATACTTAGCCAAACCCAAGGATGGGAAATATTCAAGACAAAAGGCCTTTACAAATGGAAAGATATAGACAATTGTGTTGCAAGAATGGAAAAGAATAAAGGTGTTGTCATTGATGCCAACTGGTCAATTGGTTTTCAACTAGTTGATGTTGTCATTGATGTCATGGTTGTAGGTTATTGGTTGTATATGTAGAGGATATTGAGAAAATTATATTGAAGAAAGTTTGCAAGTGTTATGTGGTTGCTCTAGGTTCTGCTCCAGGATTTGCTCCTATGGTTGTGTGGTTCAGATATGTTGGTCATGGTTTTTGGAAACTTCTATATCCAATTTTTTGGCTCCTAATTCATTGTGCAGTGTGAGTTATGCTCACTAGTTGTGAACTATGGTTTTCTATGTTCTAGTTGAGGTCCGAGAGAAAGTTTGTTGGTCCAAATTTCTCTTTGGTGAAGTCTTCTGGCTTGCAGTTCTAGATTTGAGTTGTTATGATTGTATTGAAGATAATTTTAGTATCTAGAAGGTTTGTGCTTAATTGTTCTATGTGTTTTACACTGGTTTGTATGACCTTGTGTTGAACACTATCTTTGGAATTGATGTAGCATGTTGGATCTATTTGGGTCCTCACCAAGCATTTGTTTGGGTCACCCTCATTCTAATTCCACCCTAGGATGTTTTGGAACTAGACTAATTTGAATTTAATGTTGGATGGTCAAATTTGGATATGTTTCAAAGTTGAAGATGATATAAATGCAGGATGAGTTAGTAGTGAATGGTGTACAAAGAGAGATAAGTGTGAAGAAATAAAATAGATAGATGTGAGATTGATGTGAATTAGTGAGTGTGTGTGATGCAACTGTGGCAGATCAGTGCAAAGCATAAATGTTGAGTTTCCATATACAATGAGCAAAAGGTGTTCTCTATCATTTATGCATGTCTAAGAGTGGTTGATAAAATTGTGGTGGATTTCTCTATTTCATTGAGATTTTATTTTCTCTATAACATATCTCTTCTATATTCTTTGTATCTTTGTGGCAATCAGCCCTCCAGGCTATTAGCCCTATTGGATAGTGAGTCCTATTCCGAATGGTGAGTCTTTGTTTTGGTAGTGAGCCTTGTATCTTAGGCAGTGAGCCTTTTGTAATCTGTTTTGATATTCTCTATACTATGAGTTAATTCTCGCCGTAGTTTTTCCCTTATTGGGTTTTCCACATAAATTTGGTGTTGTGTGTGGATTTAATAATCCTTGAAGCTCCCTCTAGGTTGATTTTGTTGGTTTTGTATTGGTCCTAGCCCGCACTTTGTATGTTTGCATATTTTTAGGCTCTCTTTTGATGGTGCCTTCATCCACTTGTGTCACATGTTAGCAATGCACACTTTTGAGGATTCTCTCTCCTTTGTTTCACCACTGAGCTCCGCCTGGTTGCTATGTTGCATCTTCCGCAAGAACCTTTTTGGCGGACCCCGTAGTCAAAGTTTGAAGTAAGGACCACACCACGTGTCACCTCTGTGGGGATCATGGTTGCAAGGGAAGGATAAATGAATGAGAGGCCCTACCTCTACGCCACATTTCCTAACTGGATCTTTGGGCAGTTTGACACGTGTATTCAGGATATTTCTGTTGCTTTTACTTTTAGACCACATCCATCATTTGCAGAAGGGTGCACTTTGTTCGAGGAAATTGAATGCCACATTTCAAAATCTTTCTGTTGCATCTAGTTTAGGAGAATCATTGCAATGGGCAACATGACCCATTCCTGGAGAATCTTTTTTGTTACCTAGCTTTCAAGTGGTGGAAGGATCTATATATACTACTCAACCTCCTTGAAAAAGGGTTCCAAAATACACGGTAAAAGCACTGGAAGACTCTAGGCCAGTGTATTGTTTTCTAATTATTGTATTAAGACTTACAGACTATTCCAATCTATTCTTCCTCTCTATTTCTTAGTTAATTGATAAGACATTATACTGTGTTGGTTTGTTGTACTGAGTAGATTATCTACAAAAATTCTATAGTTTCAATATAAATTTGTTGTTCAGATCATGTCTTAAACTCTTCATGTTTAGAAAATGCATATGGAAGTTATATTATGTTATTTGATTGACTTCTTAGAATTTTCATCTATGCATTCTATTATTTTCGTGCATTCAAATTGTTGAACGGGCCCTCAAATCTCATCTGAAAGGAAGATTTCTTGTGCCTACTTAAATCTTGGTGCATTTCTTTAGATTAGATTTTATTTTAATATATCTGCTTCCTTTTCCCTTTTCACCCCCCAATACATGGAAGATTCAAATTCTTTAAAACCCAGAGGTTACTTAGTTTAGCGCAATTGGTCCCCCCATTAACTAAGTTTCCCATAAGGTTGTGTGCCTAGTAATTTTAGGCACCAATAGTTCACTTTTTTGCACCCCTAGTTGGACCTTGTTTGAATGTATCTAAATTTAAAGTGGGTGTATGAGCCATAGACCTATTACTAGATCCCAAACAATGAATAACCCTAGCCTACTAGTGCCACCATTAGTAACATTACAAGCAAGGACCCATCCAATGAACATCTAGACCCCTCCACTAGTCCCCTTACCAATGGCTAATAGAAATTTTATAGCATGGGATTATGGAACCCCTCTCATAGCACTAGTAGTGCCAGTTGTTTGGGCTCCTATCCCAACATCTACTTTAAAAGATTTACCAAAATTCACAGGGGAAGGTTCAAAAACACCATGCAACCATCTACAAGATGTGAGAGATGTGTGTTTGGTGCATGGTGTAGCTGATCAAAATGTAGCACTGAGATTGATTGCAACCTCTTTCAAAGGTAGGGGACTAGATGTTAAAAGGTGAAAGACAACTGAGAGGGGGGTTGAATTAGTTGTCACCAAATTCAAACTCAAAACTCAAAACACTTATCAAGTTCACAACCACACAATTCTGTTATTAATTATTAGCATGCAATGCAGAAAATAGAAAATAAAATCAACACAATGAACACTAGATTTTACGTGGAAAACCCAATGAGGAAAAACCACAATGAGGATTAACTCATAATATAAAGTAATAGAAAACCAAATACAAGAGGCTCACTGTCAAGGGCTCACTTCCTACAAAAAGGACTCACTGTCCAATAGGGAGGCTCACTACCTACAAATACAAAAGATTATAGTAAATATCCACCACAGTAGATTACACACATTTGTAGCCTTGATCAAAAGAATTGTAGACACTGTCAAGTCACTGCTTTTAGTAATCTAACACATTAAAGTAATCCTATCTCAATTCACTTTCACACAAATCTAATCTTTAAACTCATGGCTTACTTGATTGATTCATTCACAACATCTCAACTTGTATTTATACCCTCTTCAACCTTAGAAATTTTCTCCAAGGTCGGCTACATACACTTTATTTCATAAATTCAAATTAGGTCGGCAACTCAACATTCCTGCACTGGAAAGGAATGGGAGTGGACCACACAATTACTTAAATATGACCCAAAACAATGTCTTGGATTAAACACATTCTTCCTTAATTAAATTTTTAATTCTTCATATGAAGTGTAAACACCAAGTCGGTCAAACCTAATGAAAACATAAATGAAAATTGAAGTACACACTTCCTAGCAAGAAGATAGCATGTGGACAATGTAACACACTTTATCATGCACAAGAACACATCTCAGATACCTTCAAATACATCTGGAGCAAGTGCAACAACCTTCAAACATAGAACACCTTCCAACCATTCAACCAGAGTGTACAAATACACATAGAAGCTCTAGAACTCGCCTTCCAGAGCACCAAACCATGAACACCTTCACCAAAACACAAATACCACCATTACAAGACATATTCTAGATTCATAAGACATGAAGCAAATCAGCAGATGACTACAAAGAAAAAAAATTCTCCTAGTCCACAACCAAAACACTTTATCAAACCAGTTCACACACCGGTGAGCACAAATTTCATACTCCATCAAACCAAATGATAAAAAACCAGGAGATGTCACTAATAGATGCCCAATAAACAACCCTTCAAATCCACACAAGCATAGGATCAACACAGAAGAAATGTGAAGCACATACTGGAGCACATTCTGAACACATACATAACTCTGACTTCACTCTATTAATTTTCTCAAAAGCACTTGGTAACCCATCATTTCAGAATATTTGTAACATCATAAGGATAGCTCCATGTACTCACATCTCAACAACATCTCAACTATACATGCACAATCTACAACATCCTATACTATGTTGACATCAATGAAAACACCACCAAACTTGCTCATACTTGTGACAATCTCCCCCTTTGTCATTGATGACAACACATTATGTGAAAAACCATCAAAGTTAACACTCTCCTTTTTTTTAGACTAGACAATCTGCACAATATTCCTGCATTTTGGGCAAAGACCTTCTCTTTCTTTTATTGTTTTTCACATGACTCTCTCTCCCCCTTTGACATCAATGGAAAAGATTAAAAGATCTAATCACTCCCCCTTAGGAGTACACCCATACAACTCATACTGCAACAATGAAAACTTTCTACCCCCCTACGGAATAGAACCATTCATCAATCCATATAAATGAATAATCTATAGATCCACTAGGTTGATGCACCTCCATGTGCACCTAGTTTAGAGGGCCAATGACCCCCAACTTCCCCCTGAGATACTCAAAAGTATCCTTTAGAAGATAATATATCTGCAATCTATTCTTTTGTAGACACATACTCCATCTTAACTTTATTCTCCAATACCTTCTCTTTTAGGAAATGATATCCGATAGATATATGTTTTTTTCTTGAATGCATTACCAGATTCTTTGAAATGTTTATAGCACTTTTATTATCACAGAATATAGGTATAGGCCCATCACATATCACTCCAATATCCTTCATTTTTTTCTTCATCCACAAAACCTGTGTGCAGCAAGATGTTGCAACAATATACTATGCTTCTACAGTGGATAAAGAAATCAAATCATGTTTCTTACTTAACCATGAAACCAATCTTCCACAAAGAAAGAAAGCACCTCCACTTGTACTCTTTCGGTCATCCACACAACTATCCCAATCTGCATTGGTATAAGCACTTAGAGTGAAATCGGTATCCTTAGGATACCATAAGCCATAATTCAGTGTTCCTTTAAGATATTTGAATATCCTCTTCATAGTTGTAACATGTGCTTCTTTAGGTTCTTGAAATCTAGCAACTAAACATACTGCATGCATAATATTTAGTCTGGTAGCAATAAGATACAACATTCCACCTAGATTTGTATTTTCTCTTCTCAGCTTAAGCAGATTCATCATCTTTACTCAGCTTACATCTGGTCACCATAGGATTACTAATTGTTTTGCAGTCATCCATTCCAAGCTTCTTTAACAACTCTTTCACATATTTTTATTGTTAAATGAATATCCCCTTATCAGATTGATTTACTTGAAGACCAAGAAAGAAATTCAACTCACCAATCATGGAAATTTCAAATTCTTGTTGTATTTCCTCTGCAAATCTCTTACACATACCTTAATTTCCTCCAAAAATGATATCATCAATATATACTACCACTATCAACATTTTTTCTCCTTCCATCTTGAAATAAATATTGTTGTCTGCAGAGCCCTTATTAAAATTTTGTTATGTCAAGTATTTTTCCAATTGAGCATACCATGCACTGGGAGATTGTTTCAATCCATATAATGCCTTTTTCAACTTACAAACCATATCCGGTGTCTCTAATAACTGAAATAATTTAGGTTATTCCATGTATACTTCTTCTATTTCTCCATTCAAGAATGCAAACTTGACATCCATCTGATATACTTT
>VDFB02093508.1:43810-69971 GCA_007258455.2 Sequoia sempervirens
ATCCTTCTGGTTGTTCCATGTATACTTCTTCCAATTCACCATTCAAAAATGTATACTTAACATCCATCTAATAGAATTTAAAATATTTATGAGCAACAAATGCTAAGAAAATTCTAATAGCTTCCATCCTTTCCACTTGGGAAAAGGTTTCTTGAAAATCTATACCTTCTACTTGTGAATAACCTTTACATATAAGTCCTTTATTTCTAACCACTTCTCCATTCTCATTCAAATTATTTATGAATACCCATTTTGATCCAATTATGTTTTTATCTATTGATCTAGGGACCAATTCCCAAACTTGATTCTTCTCAATCTACATAAGTTCTTTCATAGCTTTCATCCAATGCTCATCATTACATGCTTCACTTAATGTCTTTAGTTCAACTTTATAAAGTAAGCACAGATTTGTTTCTTCAACAACAAAAGCTCCACTTCTTTTCAATACTCCTTTCCTCTTGTCTCCAATTATTTGACTTTTTGAATGATTTTTTTGCACATATCTAGGTGTCTTTGGGGACACCACCGAAGCTTCTTCTTTTTCATTTTACTTATCCTATTCTTCCACAACTTCTTTTCTGATGTAATTAGGTTCATCAGATACATATCCATAAACTTCAATTGAATTCTTCAATGCTTCATCAACCTTGACATATGTGCTCTCTTCAATCTTTCTTAGTCTTTTGTTGAAACATCTGTAAGCTTTACTTCTAGTAGAGTATCCAAGGAAGATACCTTCATCACATCTAGCATCAAACTTCCCTAGATTTTATTTATCCTGTCTGATATAACATTTGCTTCCAAATAACTTGAAGTACTTGATAGTAGGAATTCTTCAACAACATAGCTCATAGGGGGTCTTAGTACTATTATATTTTTCTTGAACTTGATTGAACACATAAAAAATAGTGTGAATAGCTTCTCTCCAGTAAAATTCTAGTAGACCTGCCTTTGTAATCATTGATCTAGTAGCTTCTTGAATTTTTTTGTTCTTTCTTTCAACAACTCCATTTTGTTGAGGAGTTCTAGGAGTAGATAACTATCTCTTTATTCCATGAACTTCACAAAACATATTAAACTCATTGGAGGTGAATTAACCACCTCTATCAGACCTCAAAAAATTTATTCTCAAATTTGCTTCATTCTCTACCATAGCCTTAAATGCATTGAATCTATCTAATGCATCATATTTTTCTCTAAGAAAATTAACCCATGTATATATACAGTAATCATCAATCAAAATCATAAAGTACCTATTACCTTGTAGACTTCTCACTCTTGTAGGACCACAAAGATCTGTATGAATCAAATATAATAGTCTAGTAGTAGATTGTTTGTTTGACCTAAATTAGTTTCTAGCTTGTTTTCCAAACTAACAATTCTTGTAAATAGCATTAACAGGATTTGTAATCCTTGGTAAATATTTCACAACATCCATAGCACTGATCCTCACCATATTATCAAAATTCATGTGACACATTCTCTGGTACCATAACTAAGTGTCATTAATCTGAGTCATAAAGTAATGACCATCAAAACCCTTAAGTTGATAAATATTTCCTTCAGAATTCTTACCAACAGCAATCACTGTTTTGGATCATTTCTTGATTTCACATCTCTCATCCTCAAATAAAAGATTATATCCCTTACTACACATTTTCCAATGTACTTAAAAGATTATGTCATAATCCCTTAACATAGTAGACATCATCAATATTATGCTTGCCATCAAAAATTATTGAGCCTATTCCACAAATCTTAGCACCAGTATCATCTCCAAACTTAACTAAGCCTCCATCATAATTTTCAAGTTTAACAAACTTACTCTTATCTCCAGTCATGTGATATGAACAACTACTATCGACAACCCAGTATTTTTGTTCATGTTTAGCATGTAGGGCAGAGATCACATTATCTTCATCTTTCTCTGGAGAACTTTCCTTAACCTATCTTTCAGTATTAGTAGAAGTAGATTCATCTTTTATAGCCAAGAACAAGCATTCATTATCATCAAAGTCTCCATAATCAGACTCTTGATAAAAAATACCAGCATCTTCATTTACATAATATTCTCTCTTAATCATCTTCCCTTTGTTTTATTTTCTTAATATATATTTATTCTTATTAGCTCTTTCTGGACATCTAGAAGCACAGTGACCAATACCTCCACAACTAAAGCATTTAAAAGGTAACTTAACTTCATATTTATTAGAGCCCTTTTCCATTCTTCTTACAAAGTTAGCTTCTACATCATCAAATTTCTCTTCATCTGGATCTTCAGCTCTTGTAGCCTTAAAATCATAATTTTTCCTTGATTCATTTCTCAAGCTAGGCTTTCTCATTTAATAAGATGTTAGAGTACCCAACAACTTATCTTTAGTATATGTCTTATAATCTATATATTCCTCAATAGCAAATACCTTTTCACTATACACATTAGGGAGAGTTCTAAGAATCTTCTTCAGAATCCTGAACTCATCCACTATAGCACCAAGTCCTCACATTCCACTTACAATCTCATCCACTCTCTATACATAGGTTTTAATGTTTTCATCTTCAAAAATCTACAAGAGATCAAATTGTGCCTCCAAATTTTGTAACTTTGCTTCTTTGACACTTTCATCACCTTCATGTATCTTTTCCAATTCATCCTAGACCTCTTTAGCATTCTTCATATTTGTAACTTTAATTAACTCTGAATGTGAAAGACTATTCTTCAAAATAAACTTTTCTTTATTGTTTGCTTCATGTTCCTTGATCTCATTAGTTGTACTCATTCCATTTGTAGGAGGAGTGTAATAAGTCTTGTAATCATTCTCAACATCATATCCATAGTACTCTAAATATCCATCCATATTTATCTTCCAAAGGGTATAGTTAGTCCCATTAAACCTAGGACACTCAGTAGTGATCTTGCTCATCATCCCAGACCTTTCTTAAGCGGTTAAGCTCTTCTCTAAGGAACCAAGATTTGATACCAATTTTTGAACAAGACAATTGAGAGGGGGGGTGAATCATTTGTAACAAATTTAACCTTTAAGAACTTCCACCAGATATTAGATCAATTATCATTCACAAATCCTTTACTCCGGTAATTTGATTAATCATTAAGTGCAAGAGCAGAAACTGAAAAATGTCACACACACAATAACACCAGATTTACATGGAAAACACAATAAGGGAAAAACCACAATGAGGATTAGATCACAATATAGAGAATATCAAAACAGAATACAAAGGCTCACTTCCAAAGAAGGCTCACTACCAAAACATGACTTACTATATGGATCAGGACTCACTATCCAACAAGGGTTAACCATTCAGAGGGCTCACTGCCATAGAATTATAAAGAAGATAGAAGAGATTTGTTACAGAGAGAAAACAATCCCAATGCAACAAATATTTCCACCATAATACACTCACACACTTGTAGACATGCTTGAATGATAGAGTACACCTTCATCTCACTGCTTCCAAAAAATCACAATTAGATTTCACATTGATCTGCTCAAACTCGCATCACATACACACTATTTTTCATCTCTATCACATCTATCTTACTTGCATTAATTCATTTTCTACATCTCAACCTTTATTTATACCATCTTCAATTTTGAAACTCATCCAAAGTCAACCACACACCTTTTGCATTTACAAATTCAAATTAGGTCAATGCCAAAACATTCTAAGATGGAATTAGAATGAGGGAGAGCCAAAAACACATCTAATGAGGACCAAAATAAGTCCCAACATGTCTTAGCATGCTTCCATAAACTTCATAAGTAGTGTTAAACACAAGGTCGTTCAAACCAATGTAAAACACATAAATCAATTAAGCACACGTAGCCTTAGCACAATAAAATCTTTCCATATAACAAAATTAACTTGAAAACAACCTAAAAATATTATCCTAAGAACTACAAGTCATAAGACTCAAACAAGAAGAAATCTAGAGCAACAACATTTCTCACAAACCTCAACCAAATACAAAGAAAATCATAGTTCACAACTAGTGAACATAACTTGCACTATACAATGATCCAGAAACCTAAAATTTGGATATAGCAGCTTCCAAAAGCCATGAACAATACCTTAGATTCTTACAAGCATAGCAGCAAATCCCAGAGAAAAACCCAGAGCAAACACTGAATACCTACAACCTTTTTTCTATTACAATTTTCTCAATATCCTCGACATATATAGTCAATGACAATAGCAACTAGTTGGAAACCCATTAACTAGTTGACATCAATGACAACACCTTCATACTTGCAGCAACAAGACCACTATCATACTTTTGAAGTTTAATAAACTTACTCTTATCAACAATCATATGATTTGAGCATCCACTATCAATTATCCAGTAATTCCTTTCTTCTCTTGCATGAAAATTAATCAACATAGTTTTTTCAATGTTATGACCTATTATTATTGGAGTAAAATTGACCTCATTTTCATGATCAAGAGGCAAAAGAGATGAATTTTGATATAAAATTCACCTAGGTTTGGAGTCGAGAGTAGAAAAAGTAAAAAAAAATGGCAACAGAGCCTTCCGTATGGATCTGTATGGCCCTACTGCCTTGGTTTCCATGTAGACGATTTATGGGTAAGGTTTACATAAATCTAGTTTTTTTAAAACCATTCAAAAAAAATTATTGTAAAATTTTGTTTTCAAAAAAATCAAAACAAAAAAAATAGCAAAAAAGTTTTGAAAAAAAAAAGAACTTTGAAAAATATAAAAAAAGTTCAAATTAAAATACTATAGGGGGTACACTGTACCCCACCTACAGGTGGTACTTGTGTGGGCCCACCAAAAACCAATGACCTCTACCATTGCCACCTAGTGTTATATCCAAAGCCACCCAAAAATTTCAAAATGGTGGCATTCAGAAAAAGTACCCAACAACAAAGATACCAGAATCTTTAATGATTTTGTCGACTCTTCCACCCAACACAATTTTCTTTTGAATATTTCAATGATTTCCCCGAAATTTCCTAGCAGCATCTTTTTTGTTGGTAGAGGAATATTTTTTTTGAAAACTTGGAATATTTTTTGATGACCAACTGGCCATCATAACCTAGTAATTTGTTGATGTCATTATTTTGGGGTCCCTGCTAAGCTTTTTTAGCCTAAGGAACATCTTTTAGTAAATCAAGTATAAATTGGGCATATAATCTTTTTTTATTGCAAATGATATATCATTGGAAAGTTGATTTTGATCCCAATCATTAGTATAGGTATTTTTTCTATATTTTTCTTCTAATTTATTTTATAGGCCTCTAAAGTCAGACCTAGCTATTTTCACTTTGAAGGGCATAACTTTTTCCTTGGTTATCAGTTTTCCACAATTCAAGTGGGATAAGAAATATGATTTGGTCCTCTACATAGATCTAAGGCATATTTTTCTAGAAGCTTGACCAGGTATTTATTATTTCAATCAAACCTTAGATCTTCCTTTTTTGGTTATTTTCTTGGAAAATATGCAAACAAGTGAATTCTTTTGGATTCAAAAGGGGAATTTTTCTGCATTGAGGGGGTCTATACTACTGCATCATTTCATTACTATACCTTTTCATCATGGATTCATCTTGTATTTCTCTACTTACTCTATACAACTATTATAGTTGGAAATCTAAATTTGAGCTAAATCTGAAGAAAGAAAGCAAGGCTACATAGAGATACCATGGGTACAAAACTTGAACCTACAGGTGGTGTTGAGAAGAGAAAGTGGTTTAATAGAAGTGATGAAGCTTTTGGTACATTATGCATGTCTATGTCTCTTGATCTCCTCTTTCATGTTGAATCTTACACCACACAAATCAAATATGGACTCAATTAGAGTTTTTGTTTAGGAAGCAAGATACTATGAAAGGATTTCAATAGGAGAATGAGCTTATTAGTTTGGCTCCTCGATATTTTGATAGAAATCATGGATTCTTCACCAAACTCAAGTCTCTCATATTACATTTGAAACAATGTGGTATTGAGGAGAATGACACTTAGTTGATTTTTTCTATCCTTTCCAAGCTTGGTCCTAATTATTTAGTTTTTTTTCCACCTTTTATGCCATGAAAGATGCACTTGGTACCACATTCACTATTCCTAAACTAGATGATTTTGCTAAATCACTCACTCAGGAGCAAGAAAAGTTGGTATAGATGGCCTCATTGAAATCTCCATACTATAGATCAAAATGATTCTAATGGTAAAGGTAAGAAACAAAATCAAAAGGATACCAAGTACAATGAGAAATCCAAGGAATTAAAATCACATGATACCTTAGATTCTTCTACCTCTTCTAATAGGGATTCATCTAAGAAGGATCAACCTAAATGTGCATATTGCACAAAGATAGGACATGCTGAGCATCAGTGTTATGCAAAGAAGATTGGTGAGTTGAAGAAACTTCTTTAGAAGAAAAAAATACTTTCCTTCATCCTCTTCTTCCACTACATCACCCTCACAATCAAGGTTAGCCAAAATGGCATGTGGAGAAGACAATATGAAAGGTCATGCTCTCTTTGCATCCACCAATCTTCAATCTAGCAAATGGCTTCTTGATTTAGGATCCTCAGATCACATGGTTGCATCTTCGGGTATGTTCTCTTCATATGAGCCTTGCATAGTTCCATATATTTTGATGGGCAACAACACTTATATGAGTGTTATAGGGAAATGATCCATAGATGTTATTTATGGCACATTTCATGGTGTACTTCATGTCCCTTCATTAACTTCTAATCTCCTTTCTATCTATTAGATTACACATAGTGGGGCAGGTAAGACCACAGAGTTCACACCTGATTCAGTGCTTATCAAAGATCTACACACTAGAGATATTTTTAAAGTTGGGATAGCAGATCATGCCTCTTGATTGTATGACTTCTCACATTTTTCTCTAGATGATAAAGCACTATCATTCACTAGTCCTCACTCTCTTGCATCTAGAGTAGAACAAATATCTGAGGATTAGTTTGGTCACTTGAACCTATGTGTACTTCTATTGTCCACATTGTTTCATGATACTAATGCTGAGATTCTTCCTCTTACACCTCCTGCATCTTCAGAGTTTAGTTCTTTTCAACAGGATGTTCACATTCTTTCAGTTTTAGCCTTCTTGGATAACTACTTGCCAAACATTACGAGGTTATTCATTGAGTCACACATTGCTGATATTTGGGACACACTTGAGGATATTCACTTCCTCTTCAATGATAGATATGGCCCACCAGTCATCACATCAGCATTGCCTTTGGAGGTTGTTCTATATGCATCTCCATAGTTGTTTGGATCTTCTTCATTTGATTTAGACATGTGGACCCTTGATCATTCTTCCATGGCATCCATCATGAGACCTTTCTCCTAAGATATTTTCTTCTTCACACACCATTGGATGTTTTTATTCCTAAGGTTGGTAAAAATGTTTGTTGTTGTTGGATCATCTTTAGAATCCTTCTTCAAGCATTCACTTCTAGCAGAGGTGCTTCTACCTTATAGGAAGATTCATTGTCTCATCCTTTCTCTCCTATGGGGGGAATCTTGATTGTAATTATATGATCAAAGCATCAATTGGGGGGAAATTTTTAGTCCTAATTTTCTTTTTCACATGAATGATTTCATTTTCTTTTATCTCTTTTTTGGAGAGGAGTTTTTCCCATGAGGTTTTCTCCTTTTTCTCCAGTTATGAGAGATTTCATTTGATTTTTCACAGGTACCTCATCATGCCTTGTAGCCAACAACCATTTTCACATTCATTTAGCTTGCTTTATCAGTAGTTTATTTTCTCCCTAAGTTGATATTAAGGGGGGTTGTTGGAGTAAATAAGTCATTATCTGATAATTAATTAACCATTAATTAATTATTAGAGACTTTTTACTTCAATCACTTAAGCTAAACTTAGGAGTTGCTTTTTATTGTTTAGTTTGATTCTTATTATTAGTTTCAACTAAATTTAGGATAAGTTGTCTCATTGCATGAGATTAGAATAGTTTTCACTATCTTATCAAATCCACATGGAGGGTTTTCTTGTGCAATGCTTTTATAAATCTTCCACATTCATTTGTAATATTTATCCAAGTTATTTGGATCAATACAATTCTTAGGTTATTGAGCATAATCTCACTTTTGATCTTATTTATTGTAATAGGTAATTTCTTGTAGGTATTTCATGGGAGATGTGGATTCAATAATCAATTATAATAATTAGTTCCAAATTTTAGAGTCATCTACAAGCATTCATCACTATCTTCATCAGGATAGTGAAATTCTTCATCATCAGATACACCATTATCTCTTTCAACATATAACTCTTCTTGACAAATTATCCTTTATGATCCTTAGGTTTGTCATTTGAAACTTTGATTGGAAATTCAGAAGCATAATGACTTATCATTCCACAATTGAAACACTTAAAGGGTAAATTACCTCTATATTTTTCAATGCCCTTTTTCAATATCCGTAAAAAATATGCTTCTACATCATCAAGATCATTCAAATTTGATTCATCATCCTTTTCTACTTTGTAAAATTTAAAGTTATTTTCTTTCTTTATATAATATTGATCAAGTCTCTCAATTCATAATATATTAAAGTAGAAAAAATTTGATCTCTTGAATAATTATCCAAATTATGAGTTTCCTCAATACTAGAAAATTTAGAACTATAAGTTTTAGGAATAGTTCCTAATAACTTTTTCACAACTTTTCTTTCTTCAAACTTACCATTAATACCATTGATGGCATTGACAACTTCATCAACTCTAAGCCTGTAGGTAGTGATATCTTCATCTTCAAACATCCTTAGGGTTTCAAATTTTGCTTTGTAGTTCTCCATATTTGCTTGCTTGACTTTATCATCTCCTTCATAAATTCTCTCCAAATTTTTCTAGACATATTTAGAATATTTTAGACTTATCACCTTTCTAAGTTTAGAATCAAAGAGACCACTTAGAATATTATTCCTTTCTTTACAAATTCTCTCATATTCCTTGATTGCATCATCACTTGTCAAACCAACACCAAGAATAGTGTATCTTTTTTCAACTGAATGCTAGACACCAAATCTAAGAGAGACCAAAAATGACTCCATCCTAGCCTTCCAGTAAACATAATTCATTCCATCAAACATAAGATCGTTGGCACCCTTATTGTGCCCCATCCAAATCTAACTCAAAAGGTTAATCTTTCTCCAAGGAACCACTACTCTAATACCAATTGTTAGATGCATGGGATAATTGAGAGGGGGGGTGAATCAATTGTATACTTAAAAAAATTCAATCCCTCAATATCGTTCAAATCCTTGATAACCTGTAAACCCTTATCATGCATTAGCAGAATGTAAACATATGAAACAGTAATGCAAATACATCCAGTCACATAAGAACACAAAATTTGAATGGAAATCCCAAGAAGGGAAAAGCGCGGTGATGATTAGCTCACATGTATATGAATTGCAACACCTAATATAAGAAGGATCACTACCAAGGACTCACTGCCCAAAAAAAGAAGAAAGGCTCATTGTTGGGTAGCTCACTACTAAGAAGAAAGATGATAGAAGTGTAAGGAAGCTAAGGTAGTGGAACAACTTCCTACAATAATCTTGAGAGGAGAATAATACAAAAATTTATAGATCTTTTCAACAGTTTTAGAAACTTAAAAAGAAATAAACATAAATTTCATATATAGCACAACACAAGGATTTACATGGAGAAAACCATTTTGAGAGAAAAAACCCACACTCCAAAAGCCACCCAATATATTATTCAAAAATCACAAAGATAACAATATATTTGTAGAGCAATATTATCACAGAAGTATCACCAACTAGAGATCCAAAGGAAACACAACCACTATTAAACTCTCAAAATAAATCACACTCCACAGTCATAATACAAACCCTCATCACATGGGGTTTCCTTCTAGGGAAATTCAAGCTAACAAAATATTGACCGTCAAATCTAATACCTAATGATGAATGGTCCATATTTATAATAATAAAATACAAATAAAATTTAGCTTTCAAGGATGTTTCCCCTAAGCCCTCATTGGGGGGATGATCCCCTTAAAGCCTTTATGGGGGGAAACCCCCCCGCACCCCCCATCACTAACGTATCAATAGTACCTATAATTTCAAGGTTGAGACACATTTTCTCAACAAATCTCTAACTTATCGAACACCTTACAAGAGAAATATTAGGAGAGTATCATCTCTTAATTACCAGGGGTCAAAAGGCCCATATTATCTGAACACCACCTGAAATTCTCTATGATCATAGGCTTGGTGAAAGAATTAGCAACATTCATCAAAGTCTCTACCTTAATTATCTTCACCCTAGCATCTTCGACCATATCTCTAACAAATGATATTGTACATCAATGTTCTTGGTCTTGTCATGAAATGTCAGGTTGTTAGCTAGACATATCACACTTTGATTGTCACAATAAATTTTTATTGTACCTTTCTTATTCCAATATTTGAACATAGTCTCTTAAGACAAATGGTTTTTTTACAAGCATGAGAAGCTACCATATACTCGCCTTTAGTAATAGAAAAAACAACCACATCCTATCACTTTTTCATCCAACTAATTGCACCATCAAATAAGTTAAACACATAAGAATTAGTGGATCGTCTACTATCAAAATCACCTACCTATTCTAAATCCACATAACCATGAATATCAAGATAAATCTCATCTTTAGTCATATACTATGATAATACAAGGAATATTCTAAGGTACAGTGCAAACATCTGAAGACATTTTTAACTGCATCCCAATGAACTCTACCAGGATTAGACATAAATCTGGAAAGAAATCCCACTTCTTGGGGAATTTATGATCTAGTATTAAGCATAGCATACATAAAACTTACAACTACAATTTGGAAAGGAACTCTACTCATATCTTCAATCTTTGAGGGGGATGTTGGACAATTTGAAATGGATAACTTTGTTCCAATTGAAAGAGGAACACACATTGGTATACAATCTTGTATATCAAACCTCTATAATATTGAATTGACATACTTACTTTGGCCAAGCCATGGCATTTTATTCACACTATCTCTTTTAATTTTCATCCCAAGAATGTGTCTAGATGCACCAAGGTCTTCCATTTCAAATTTGGCAGCAAGTTCAAATTTTAGTTCTAAAATCATACCTTTCCCTTTACCAATAAATAAAATGTCAACATATAATGCAATAAATAGGAAATGATCACCATCAATTTTATAATAAACATAATGATTTGATTTAGAATGCCCAAATCACAAAATCAATACATATGTATCAATTTTTTGGTACCACACCCTAGGACTATGTTTTAGGCGATACAAAGATTTCTTTAATTTGAAAACCAATTTACTTTTACCTTTCACCATGTAGTGCTATAGATGTGTCATATAAATATCCTCCTCCAAGCCACCATGAAGGAAAAAAATTCTCACATCCATTTTCTCAACCTCTAAATCATAAGCAATAGCAATAGAAAGAAAAATATAATGATGTCATTTTTACAATTGGAGAAAATATCTCACCATAATCAACACCCTCAAGTTGATAGTAACCTTTTGCAATCAACCTTGCTTTGTACTTCTCAATACCTCCATCTAAACCAATATTTTTCTTGAACACCCTGTTGGTGTTTTTTCCAGTACACCTAAGGAATCTCTAAAGAGTAGCCAACTCCTATACTCAACATCCTTAAAATGAATGGCCAACTGAAAAGATTCAGTTGAAGACTAAAATATTCTACACTTTAGGCTCTATGGGACCTAACAGGGTGTTCCTAATTGTATTCCATTTGAATATATCAATAAATGACATATCAAATCACAAATCAGTTCCTATGAGGGGTAAATAACATAATTCACTCAAAGGTTGGCTTATCTTTAAGTAAATAACTATTAATTCACTAGGAACAAGGAAATACCTCATGCACATGCCTCATGGTAAGTAAATTTTAAGAGATTAATGTTCTAACCCTAAATCCATGATTTGGTATACTATTATTATCCTTTGAATGGAAAATACCTCAACAAATAGATTAGTGTCTTTATCAATTGGGCAAGGGAGTCACACATCTTACAATCAGTTATATAGAAATTCTTTAACTCTAATAATTCTGGACTACTTTCATAAGGCTTTGCATTATGAAAACTCACTATACTTAAAGCATCACTTCTTACCAAATCTTTATAAATCCTCACAAATTCTTGACCTTACATAAGCATCTAATTGATTCCTTGAACCAAAGCAGAAATAAGAGCATGAATTCAAACAAAGTATTTGAAGATGAACAAAATATGCTTGATATTTCATTCAAAATTTGCAAGATGATTTACAGAGAAGAGTTTATGCCTTATGCATAAGATTTGTTTCAATATCATTAATTTCTATAAGACTATTTAAGATTTACATATGCATAACTCGAAAGACAAGACAATTTGACTATTATACCTACTGGTATTCTTTATAATTTCAACCCTTTACGTATATTGAACCAAAGATTCAAAAGACCAAACCCCTACAAATGAGCCATGAATTCACTTTTATAACACAAGGGATCAGACAAGCTTCTGGCTTGAAATGAATACAACATTACAAAATTTCATTTCAACTTGAATTTCAGCTGCATTTCAAAATTCCCCACATGTTGATCCTATAGTGACACGTTGAAAATGGGGAAAACAAAAATGCAAATGCCACCAAAATGGAATGTAAAGTGCCACCAAAATTTCCATAGCTTCCAGGTAAGTAATGAATTCGATGTCCATATCGCCATGGAGGCACACAGTCAGCACCAAACACCCCAGAAGTACCACCCACGCATGCAAAAATGAAGCAACCACCACATAAATTTATCAAAGAACATAAAATTTTCCATCCCACACACCACCTTTTCACAGACCAGAAGACTTACCACCACTAGCACCCAGTCCACGGTACACACGCCCACTTCACGTCATTGTAAGAGATGGAGAAGAGACCTGAACTCCTTCTTCATCTTTGTCCCTTTTAAGCACAAAACCATCTCACCCTCTTGGAGTCTTGATAGAAAGAGGCAGGACAGACAATACCTCCATTCCCAGGAATGGAGCTTGGCCCAGGGACAAGAGATATTGGCGATATCTAGAGTCTGTCTCTGTTTCACTTTTAGATGGGCTTTCAATGATGCCAATGGGTGAATTTTGCTGACCAAAGGAGGCACATCCATATCTTACCTTCCTGTAAGCTCCGAAAACACATTGTACTGGTCCCTTTCCTTTATTCTCTGCCTTTCCAACAACAAGTCCCTGAAATTGCAACCTCCTGCTACACCTTGAAGGTGCACACAGCTTGTTAACAAGATCCTTATCCTCTGAGGCCAAAGCACGTTCTAGAATATCATCATGGGGCCTCTACAAATTCGGGTGGATGACCTTCTAACTGGTCCTATGAAAGCAACTGGTTTGCTCATTTTCACTATACGATAGTTTCTCAAGCTCACAATTGAATACTACTCACTCAACTCCAATTTAGAAAATTTCCAACTACTAAATACAAATGATACAACTAGCAGTTATTCCATCCTGTATTTATCGAATGACATGATCATAACAATCATCAATGCTCAGAGAAAAAACATGCGTGAAATGGTGGAAATTTGTTAGCATGCATATTATCATTGTTTATTTCCCAAGTGCATGGAAATCTGCATATCATACTTCATGATTATCGACAATTAAGTCTCCACACGCACGAAGATCAATTTGATCGCTACTGCAAAGAGCATCCCATTAATGCTCGCTGGTTGTAGAATTAAATGGCTATCACGTTCCTATTTGTCAATTTTGAATCTCAGTCATCGATCTTTTGATGAGATGGTAAATCAAACGGCTCACATTAGGAAAATTGGGTTTGAATTTCAATCATTCTCTATTCATGTGTCTTCAGCTAATAGCAATCATCCAAATCAGATGACAGCTCACCCATCGGTGGGTTTCACCCATGTCACGAACTAGTGGATTATTCCACGTGTCAAAATCTTGCCGATCTTGCAGCCTTTAGCACTCATTCATCTTTTCCCCACAAGCTAGTAGGGAATGACAAAGATTAGTCCCCGCACTTAATCTTCACTACCAGTTTGGAACCACGGGTGGTGAGCTAGATAGTGGATATTAGGCCCCACATCTGTATAAGGACACACATCTTCATCTCACTATCCTCGCATTGCATAACTAGCCAACATTTAACATCTGCGAGCTAGTGGGGTACGTCCAGGATCATTCCCCATGGTCTTTAATCTCTAAACCTGCACATATGGTAAGGTTAGCATTAAAGAAGGGGCCATTATTAGGCCAATGATGATTTAATCATGAATGAATGACTTAAGCTTAAGTCATTTGGTAAAATATTAAAGCCCGACTTTAGGAAAATATTAAAGTCGATGACCAACTGGATGACCGACACTCTAGACCAAAGGGGCCAGTGGCTGAATGTATGTGACGACTCAAGTGACAACTTAGAGAATAGGAAAATGGAAGGACAAGTCAACATAAAATTAGAAAGACTGAGGGTTTTCTAAGAAAAAACCCTATCCAAACCATGGGGATAAGGGCTTTATGTGTTAATTAAGTCCATTGGATATTGAAAAATTGCAAATTTTTTTGGGAAGCTCCATCACACCCATTTGCAATCAACAAGGTTTCTTCCTTTACGAAATGGTACAAGATATCATGTATCATTCTTTTTGAAAATTACCATTTCTTCATCCATAGCAATCTTCCATGATTTTCCATCATTCATAGCTAATTCCTCTTCTACTGATTTGGGTTCATCCATGTTAGTATTCAAAGCAAAAATGCATCTCCAATCATCAGGTGAATATCTTTTAGGTGGTTTTCTATGCCTTGTCAACCTACGAAATGTTGATTTGGAGGTTCTTCCCCCTCTTCTGAAGATTCGGAGCTAGACAATCTCTCCTCAATTCCTCATGTGTAGAAGTAAATTAAATCACATCTTCTTGTTTACTTTGTTCTAGCTACAATGTAACAGAAGAAGGATTAGTTTCTCTAAAAATAACACTTCTACAATAATTACCTTTTGTACAACAAGATCTCAAAGCTTGTATCCTTTCACACCATAACTATATCTGATGAAGATACATTTCACATCCTTGTTCTCCAACTTTGATTACTTCTCCATTGGCACATGTGCATATGCCTCGCAACCAAAAACTCTAAGATGTCTTAATGAAGGCTTGTGGCTTGACCTTTCCTCTATAGGAATATTATCAACAAGAGATGATGTAGGAGACCTATTAATTAGGCAATATGCAGTAGTGAAAGCTTCAACCCAAAATCTTTGTTCTAAACTAGCACCACTCAACATACTCCTAGCCTTCTCCATCATTGTCATGTTCATTATTTTTACAACTCCATTTTGTTGTGAAGAAAACATATTTTTCTTTTATCTATGGATACCACAATATTTACAAAATCTATAAAAAATAATTAGAGAAAGATTCACCACCATTATTACTGCTGAATTATTTTATTTTTTTCCAGTCTATAATTCATCCATTGCTTTAAATTTGTTAAATTGACTTAAAAACTTCAAATTTACTCTTCAAAAAGTACACCCATGTCCTACTATAATCATCAATAAATGAAACCATTGGCAACCAGGATTGCACCCTCAGTCAAGTTAGGCTTGGATTTCCTGTTGCAACATGGAAATTCTCTCTGATTTGTGGGTCAATCAATTAGTGAGATCGAATCTCCAGAGTGGGTTGCTTCACTCTACCAGATAACCTAACCTATGAAATTTTCAAGGGAAAGAGGTAGGAAAAATCTAAAAAATGAAACCTACAACTTAAGATGATCAACTAGATATTCTGAAACTTTGACAAACTTAACTCACAACAATCTCTCTTAAAGCATTAGCTCTCACAATTCACCTTAGAACATTTAGCTCAACAGTTTTTTGCATAAAGATTCGTGAGCCATTGAATACAAAATGCAACCTGAACTAACTGCAATTCTCACCCACAACTCACAACAATAAGACAACAGAAGGATTCACCACTCTAAATCACAAACAATCATCAAATTATCACTACAAGTGCATGACAAGAAAAAGGAGAAAGGAAAATCCTACTGCTTGTATTGAAACTGAAGGAGTAAGATATCAAAATTTGATTCAAAAGTTTACAAAACTCTCTACCATGCATATGAGAGCAAGAAACAAAATTTTGAACCCTGAGAATTTCAAATTTCTCAAACTACATAGCCTCCAAGTGACATCAATGATGAAAAATAGAAAATCAAGCCAAGTTGCATCTCCAAAAAGCAACTCCTTATGCATTTTCGAGCTCCTCAGAAAAGCCTAAAAAAGAGAGCCTCAAACTACTCCAAAAAGCACCAAAAGGATAGAAACTTTCCATCTTCGAAAGGTTGATCCAAAAATTCCTCCAAAACATGTGCAAACAACTAGAAACTGAAAATAGCAACTTTAGTTTGCCTCCTCTTCTTCAAATCCTCCCAACAACTCAACTCAAAATGGAAATTCTTGTTGTCAACTCAAGTGCACCATCTAACTACATTTAAATCACAGCTAACTAAGCAATTTATAGAAACATTGCTTAATCAGTGTTTTACAGCTTGCAGTTTTTGAATTACAAAATAGAAAGCCTCCCTTGTTACATCATATTTTTACAATTCATCTCCAAATACTCTGATTTTTCTTTCTCTATCTCTAAATATTTTGATTTTTTACATTAATTTTTGCAAAAAATAAAAACATTATACAAGGCTCACTATACCCTTGATTTTTCTAGAAAAAACTACAAAAAATTTAAGGCCCCATCACATATAGTGATTCAAAATCTAATGGGAACCATAGATGTTCTAAAATCATAAGCCTCATTGACTTGATTTTTTCACAAGGCATGGAATGAAATAGAGGCAATATTCAAAGTGCATGGGTATGTTTTGTGTTTGATTTTCTTCAAAAATCAATAAAGTGCCTAAGGCAAAAGGGTTTCGACCTAGGCATTAATAAAGCATTTGAAAAAAAATAAAAAATAAAAAATAAAATAATGTGACAAAAGTCACATTCGACCTAGGGCATGAGGGAAACCCTAGCCTCAAAACCATTTTGAAACACAAGTCTTGGCCATCATTTGCATCATTCATGTTTGAGAAAAATGAGGCTTTGTTGGGTGTCGCCTTGGGAGTTACGGTTTGGAGAAAAGACACCATCTTCGAGTTGTTCTCTTCTCCATTTTGTTGTGCCCTCCTCTGCATTTGATGATAAAAACTTTCATCTGCATCTTGATGCATTTTTTTAGCTCCATTTGAAAATAAATTTGGCCCACAGGTCGTGGCTATCACTGGTGTTCTCTTATTTTTGTAAAATAGATGATTATGGGCTCAACCCTTGATGTGCAAATGATAGTATTTGTTGAATAAACACATTTTCGAATGTATGTTTTTCATTTTCTGGGTTTACAACCCATCATGGCCATAGCCATTAGCTCCATTAACTTCATTTCCTGAAGGGTTTAAAACTAAAACAAGCTTGAATATTTGTTACTTCTCCATTATTTGCATTTAGAAGTTAATACCGTAAATGGGTATCACCATTTATGGAGAAAACACTCTCCCAAGCCACAGCCATGAGAGAAACAACTAGATTTTTTTGGCATTCTTGATTGAGCTCGAATTACTCCTTTATTTATGCATTTAAAAACTCACAACACTACCCATGAAAATTTCTATCGAAACACATGATAGAATCACTGCTCTTATCTCCATTCTATGCAAAATATGTCTTATTTCCTTTGTTCACATAGGTGCATCTTGTGTTATGGAAATCTTGATATCATTGTTTCATTTATTTCGAAACCCTAGTTTATTTGAGCATTATTCATTGTTTTTAAAAGCAACAATGTTTTCATTTGTTCACATTCAGAATGCAATGACTTCATTTTAACATGCTTTTTCTCATAAAGTAAACTTTGCTTTGCTCAGAAATTACTCTTAATTGAACAAGTCATTCTCTTGCACTATTTGTTTTCAGAAAGACATACTATTCATTTGTACTCTCTCTTTTCAAGTGCATATTTTAACAATTGTTTGCTTTCCATTTTTGCTTGAAATGCATAACACAGTGAAACCCAACTCTATTTGATACTTTTTAATAGCTTATCAAATAAAATGCTTCCCCATACCTTTATGCACCTTCTCATGCATTGCTTAACATGGATTCGATGTCGTTGCACACACTTGCTTTATCAACATACATAAAACTTCTACTTACCCTCAATGCACTGCATATTGATGCCCTCATTTCATTGATTCACTCTGCAAGGTTGCTTTTAGTCATCATGTTGTTTTATGTAGGTCTCTTTGTTGTTCATTATCACTTATCTTATGCAGTGGATTTCCAGCTCTACATTTCTTTTTTGAGCAATGCAATGTGATCTTCCCTTATGTTTGTAGCATCAAAATACCAAAACAACACTCAATTCATTGCAAGATGCTTTCATTGATGATGTTGTTATATTTTGCATTCAACTCAAACTTAGTGTATTGCCTTTCAATTTACCAGTGCCACTTTTCCTTCACTTATTTGACTCTCATGCTTTTCTTGCAACCACTTATCACTCTATTTATAATGGAGACAACCTCTCCTCTATACTCTTAATGCATTTTGATCTCCTAAGAAGAAAATGTTGATATGAAATTTGTATTTATGCATAGAATATTTTGAAATACACACCATGATGAAGGTTTTCTAAAGCTTTACCAATTGCTTCAGTTGCTATTGATGACTTGTAAATAAGGAATTATGTATGCCTATTCACTATATCATTTCATGATGATGCACTTGATGGTAATCCACTTGAGCAATTGATCCTCTATGATCTTCAATTCATTGCACTGTCAGAATTGATAGTCCTAGATGATCACTTGCTTGAGCTCTTATTGCACTTTGATGCACTCCTTCAGATGTATATCTCCTTGAGCAATATTGAATTGTTTTCTTTTCTAAAAACCACTCTATGGAATGTTGAGGGGTAGCATGTTGGGTCTCAACCCTTATGGGAGTCTGTTTTACACCACATGTTATAAGATATTAAAAAAAAGTCAACAACATGGCTTTTCCTATACCTGCACAAGAAACAAATAGTGTTAGATTAAAACAATAAATTCAGAAGTTTCTCATGATATTTTCTCCTTGGTATTCTCTTGCACTCTTCTTGTCTTTTCTCGGTTGATTCAATGCATCATAGATGGATCATGTAGGAGTGTTCATAATCTGAGCTCTAACAAAACTTTATAATCACTTGGAGCATGGAAGCAAAAAAGAGAGCTCAACACTGAAGTCAACTCAAAGCCACAACCAGGAAATGATGATTATGTTCTCTCTTACATGCTCTTTTCTCTTTTTATCTTTAGTAGCGTAGAATATTATTTATGATCCATTGTTCGAGCTACTCCCACGGCTTGTGTGGGACACTTGATTCTCATTTTTACTCCAATGAATACAAAACAAAATTTCTATAATTCTTGTTCAATTATGTACTTTTCTTTTGCAAACAATGTATGGATCATTATGAATGAAAACTAAATACAAAAGAAAGCATTTCCTTTTACATTTCATGAAATACTATGTTGCAAATAATATATGGAAATTGAAACACATTACACTTCTTAAGAACTCAACAACTCTAATATTTGCAATGGTTAAAACATCTGCAAAAATAAACTAAAATTATTCACCTTAAAATGAACTTTAATCAACTAGCTCTATCGATTTGAGTTGTGTGAAAATTTGATAACACTTTTGGCGACCTCTGCTAGATGCTTGCTTGCTAAGAACTAGGCCAGTTGCCTTATGAATATCCATTGGGCATGGGGTCAATTCTACCCCCCTCTAGAAACCCAAAAATTCTCATGAAACAGAAACTGCACTCCTCTAAATAGCAATGCTAAAGAAAAAGAAACCAAACCAAAGCAAACAACCAGGCCCTATCGGCTAGAAAACCATGTGCAACAGCACTTATGGAAGAAAATTGAAAAGAAAATGTGCTTCAAGAGCACTTATTTACAGCAAAACTACTCTATCCTATGCTAACTAGTGTAACTATGGTAAATATTAACGTTAGCAAATTAGTGCATAAATAAACAAAACCCAAAGTAAGAAATGAAGTACAAAGGAGGAAATAGCATGAAAACAAGAACAATATTACCAAATTTCTTCAACCTCCATGATTGACCTTCATTACACCTTCTCTATTTGCTGAAATATGTAGTTTTCCCTCAAATTTTGTGTGAGCAACTTATGACTATGCCAAGACCTAAGCAAATGTTGAAGGATTTGATCACAAATGCTACACTATGCAACTATGCAACTAGTATGGAACTATGAAATAAGCCTAAAGTATGCCAAAATTCTAAAAGATGTAAAGTATGCCTAAAACAAGATTGCATGAAATATAAATTCCAAGAGACTAAGATATGTCATGAGATGTGCAAATGAGACCAAAATTTCCATTTTATAGAAAATGCAATTTTGGATGGATGGCCAAGGTTGAAGATTGACAAGTGCCCTAGAATCAATGGACAAGATTCAATGTGACAACCTATAATTAGGGTTAGGGTAATATTAGGGTAAATTTGAAATAAATGGACAAGATTGGATTTTAGAAAATAAAATCAAGGGTTGAAAATGTATGTAACAAGGAGATAAGAATGGCACAAAAAAAGAGAGAGCTGGAAAATCAAATAATGTTAGAAATTATTTGATTTATTAGAGGAAAGTTGTCAATTTGAATTAAAAATTAATTTAATTCAAAAGGTGGGACCATGTGGGACAATTTTAAATAACAATTTTATTTAAAATTGGGAAAATGCCAAGGTGGACAATAATTAAATAAATTAAGGAATTTATTTAATTATGAGAAGACATTTAGGAATTAATGACATATTTAACTAAATAAATAAGGTTTATTTATTTAAATAATCAGGAAGAATTAATGGACCAAGATAATTAAATAAATTAGGAATTTATTTAATTATGGAAAGACATTAAATGATTAGTGACGCATTTTAATAAATAAATATAATTTATTTATTTAAATAATCAAGAGGAATAAAAGACATGAATTAATTAAATAATTATGAATTATTTAATTAATCGTAAAAGGTGGACCAAATGACATAATTAAACATTTTAATTATGCTAGGAGGAATATGACAAAAATAGAGCTTGCAGGCCTAGGTCATTTTTATGTGTTTACAACTAGTGAAAATGATATTCCGACAAAACCATTAACTAGTTTTGAAAAATAGCTACCCCTCCTAACCAACTAGAAATGCTCTAATTTCTTATGAATCCACCAAAAGATGTGGAGAAATCAAATATCCAACAATTGGCTACAACATCCTTCCAAGGAGAAAAATGAAATCACTTACCCACCTATCTTGACTAGTGAACCAGAGATGATCTAACGAAACAGTGGGTTGGTTGTGCTCAAGATGATACCCCCCTTGATGCTTGGTTCAACATTATCATGGGGTTGCTCCTTCTCATTTGCTTCCACCCAAGCCAAATCCCTAATAGGACATCCCCTTGAAGGTTTTGGGTTGGAGGGGAAACAATTCAAGTGATTATAATTAACAATGTCATCCTCACCTTGCATGATGGCTTGCCATGCTGACTCCTCCTTCGTTAGAGTGTCCAACAACTCATCGAAACTATCCACTCTTGGAAGGATTTTAGAAATAGCTGGTTTCAACTCAAAATACACATCATTACTCAATGGAGTATGCTTCAAATCATGATCTTCTTCTTCAATGAAGGAAGGCAAGTGCTCAAACAATGAAATAGTCTCTTGAGCCAACAAACCTTCAATTGGCACATCAGCTCTAAGCTCCTTTGTGCAACAGAAATGGAGCTCCTCTAACCAGCTAGGATCATGCATGTCATCTTTATGAGAATTTTCTTGACCCCCATCCAGAAAACATTCCTCCTCTTGCTCCAAAACTGATTTCTTTAGTTTGGTGGTACAAGAGGGGCTAAAAATGTCTATTTCTCCACCCTGTTGACTAGGCTTCCCCAAAACAAATGGCTCACTTGGGATGACAGCCACTTCCACCTCTTTCTTTTGCTACTCCAAACAATCCCCTTCCAAAGATGCAGGCATCACATCTAAGCATGAGCAGAAAAGCTCAATCTCAACTTGAAATGGATCCTCCTCGAACTTCTGATCATTTGATTCAAGGTTGCTTTCACATATCTATTCTTGAATCAACACCTTATCTAAGTGGTCCTCATCACTGTGATGGTCAGAACTCAGTATAATCCTATCATCTTCACTTTCATACTCAAAGTTAGGAAGTTCATCAAACTGATTAACTGAAACCCCAAAGTTTTCAAACTCAACAAAAGGTTCAATTTTGTACTCATTTTTTTGCTCCAAGATTCCATTATCAGATGGATTGTCTTCAACTAACAACCTCACATATTGTTGAGTATCTCCTTGTTGTTCATCTTCCTCATCGTTGTGTTAGCTGGATACCTCAAAGTAATTGTCAAGATCTTGTTGTTCAAATTGATCTTGGTTCTCTAAAATATGCTCTTGCTCCTTACTTACAACAGTTGTGGGTATGAGCATGCTTTCTTCACTTTGATCCACAAAAGAAGGTAGTTCACCAAACTAGGACATGGATTTCTCTTCTCGAACAGTCTCCTTTACCTCTTCATCTTGCTACCCTGATTGGATTATTACAATAGCTTGATCATTTTTGGAAAAAGTGGGAAGCTCATTAGTAAAGAAAAACAAAGATTCGTCCAGAAAAGACTTTTGTTGTTCAATATTTTGTTGCTGCAGACAGTAAAATTTCAAAGCTAAATGCAATGGATTTACTTTTCTAAGCTCCTCGATGCACAATAAATTATCTTGATCAAAGGGTTCACCCTTGGGTTCCTCAGGTGGGGAAACTTGGGGAGATTCTTGGACCGTTGGGGAACAAATAGGCTTTTCCAGAAACTACTCTTGAGAGATTGTGGGTTGAATCTTCTCGGGAATAGGTTCATTTGGTATGAAGCATATTGTTGTGAACCTAGGGATATCCTTCCCAAAAAATGGGTTTGGAAAAACGCTAGCAGGGTCAGCTTCTTGGGTTTCTTGCAAGGAAAACTATTGCTCAAGGGGTTGATCTGCAACTATACTAGGCTGAAACTAATCATTTTCTTCATCTTGCAAAGGATGGAGGCTTCAGAAACTTGGTATTTAGAGACTAAGAGGATTATTAAGAACTTTATTCTACTTGAAACTAGGAATCTCAACTTTAGGCATACTAGGAGGCTCGCTTTGTCTAAAGCTTTGGAAATTGATACTTATGAATCTCCTCTTGAGCAGGCTAATATAGGACTGCACTGGCTTCTTGGGCTTCATGCCTTTGTGCCTCCAACTCTTGCTCATAGAGATAGGTTTGATAAGCCATCTCTTCTTGGTGTTGATTGTATTCATGTTGCCTCTTGATCTCCTCTAGTTGACTTTCAAAGCCAAGCAACTCACTCTTTAAGCTTGCAATCTCCTCCTTTTCACTGTCTGAGAATTGGTTTTGGGCATATTTAGGCTGAGATGGATATTGGGAAAGGGTGGGTGGGTGGTAATTACATGGCGCATCTTGGTTTTGAAAATCCATGGAATTGAAACCAGCAGCATGATTATGTTGATATGGTTGATATGAAGATGGGTAAGCAAGATTTTCATGATATGGCAGATTACATGACATATTATCATGAAACATATACATTCCTATTCATTCAAAGACTAAAATGAAAAAATCAAAATCTTTAAAATAATATATACTAGCACTTGATCATTCAGGAACCATAAAAATACTTCTCGAAGTCACCATGGTGTTTGATGATCTTGCCTCCAAAGGTTGATAATACTGAAGAAAACACCAGATCCTTTAGCATGTGCACTTCTCATGTGTTGTTCACACTAGATCTGGTTTGGATCATTCTCATAAGCTATTCGCACCAAATCTACACTATAACCATAAATTAGGAGTCGCTAGGTATATTTTTGAGACCTCTACAGGCAGAAAACTATTGTTGTATATACCAAACATTAGCGTATGACTTAGAAAAATGACTCTAAAGACAAGGCTCTAGAGTCCCACTGAGCGTGCCAAAAACTGTTGGCAACAAGGATTGTACCCTCAGTCAAGCTAGGCTTGGCTATCCTATTGCAACATGGAAACACTCTCTGATTTATGGGTCAATCAATTGGTGAGAGTGAATCTCCAAAGTGGGCTGGTTCCCTCTAGCTAATCACCTAACCTATGAACTTTTCAGGGCAAAGGGGTAGGGAAAAAGAAAAAAAATGAAACCTACAACTTAAGATGATCAACTAGATATTCTGAAACTTTGACAAACTTAACTCACAACAATCTCTCTTAAAGCATTAGCTCTCACAATTCACCTTAGAACATTTAGCTCAATAATGTTTTGCATAAAGATTAGTGAGCCATTGAATACAATATGCAACTTGAACTAAATGCAATTCTCACCCACAACTCACAACAATAAGACAATAGAAGGATTCACCACTCTAACTCACAAACAATCATCAGATTATCACTACAAATGCATGACAAGAAAAAAGAGAAAGGAAAACCCCACTGCTTGTATTGAAACTGAAGGAGTAAGATATCAAAATCTGATTCAAAATTTTACAAAACTCTCTGCCATGCATATGAGAGCAAGAAACAGAATTCTGAACCCTAAGAATTTCAAATTTCTCAAACTATATAGCCTCCAAGAGACATCAATGATGAAAAATAGAAAAATCAAGCCATTGCATCTCCAAAAAGCAACTCCTCCATATTTGAGCTCCTCAAAAAAGCCTAAAAAATAGGGTCTCAAACTACTTCAAAAAGCACCAAAAGGATAGAAACTTTCCATCTTCTAAAGGTTGATCCAAAAATTCCTCCAAAACAGGTGCAAACAACTAGAAACTAAAAATAGCAACTTCAGTTTTCCTCTTCTTCAAATCCGCCCAAGAACTCAACTCAAAATAGAAATTCTTGTTGTCAACTCAAGTGCATCATCTAACTACATTTAAATCACAACTAACTAAGCAATTTATAGAAACATTGCTTAATCAGTGTTTTACAGCTTGCAGTTTCTAAATTACAAAATAGAAAGCCTCCCTTGTTATATCATATTTTTACAATTCATCTCCAGATACTCTGATTTTTCTTTCTCTATCTCCAAATATTTTGATTTTTTGCATTAATGTTTGCAAAAAATCAAAACATTATACAAGGCTCACTATACACTTGATTTTTCTACAAAAAATCACAAAAAATTTAAGGTCCCATCGCATATAGTGATTCAAAATCCAAGGGTAACCCTAGATGTTCAAGACTTAGGCTAAAATCATAAGCCTCATAGACCTAATTTTTTCACAAGGCATGGAATGAAATAGAGGCAATATTCAAAGTGCATGGGTATGTTTTGTGTTTGATTTTCTTCAAAAATCAATAAAGTGCCTAAGGAAAAAGGGTTTTGACCTAGGCATTAATAAAGCATTTGAAAAAAATAAAAAATAAAAGAATGTGACAAAAGTCACATTCGGCCTAGGGCATGAGGGAAACCCTAGCCTTAAAACCATTTTGAAACACAATTCTTGGCCATCATTTGCAGCAGTCATGTTTGAGAAAAAGGAGGCTCTGCTAGGTGCCACCATGGGAGTTAGGGTTTGGAGCAAAGACTCCACAATTCAAGTTGTTTTCCTCTCCATTTTGGTGTGCCCTCCTCTGTATTTGATGGTAAGCACTTTCATCTACATCCTGATGCATTTTTTAGCTCCATTTGAAAAGAATTTTGGCCCATAGGCTATGGCTATGACTATTTGTTCTCTTATATCTACAAAACAGATGATTATGGGCTCAACCCTTGATGTGCAAATGATATTATTTGTTGAATAAACACATTTTCAAATGCATGCTTTTCATTTTCTAGGTTTACAAACCCATCATGGCCATGGAAATTAGCTCCATTAACTTCATTTCTTGAATGGTTTAAAACTAAAGCAAGCTCGAATATTTGTTACTTCTCCATTATTTGCATTTAGAAGTCAATACCCTAAAT
>VDFB02093508.1:78996-93058 GCA_007258455.2 Sequoia sempervirens
CTATACTAACCATATGAAAGCTATCCCTCTGATAACCTCAATATGGTGCCACAACATGAAACTTTGAGCTTCACAATGCCTAAAAAGTTGTTATATGCAAAACACTTATGAAAATTAATTCTAGTAAAGTTTTTTGTTCAAATGGATTTTGCTTCATTCGTGTAAGGTCTTCTTCTTAGGGATCATCATGCCTAATTTCTCCAAGAGAGAACATGTCAAGAGTAAAAGATTCACAACTTAGGGAATGTAGTGTGTCACACCACCACTAAGAGTAAATTTGTACACTAAGAAATATCACACTCTTGGAGGACATCAAACCCAATGACACCACTAAGAAAAATATGCATCACAAGAAAAAAGAAAATCACATAGTGAAACATGATTTTTGATGTATGCCCCAACTTTAAAGTAATTTCTAAAACCATTGTGAGAAATCCGCTTTAAAGTAGAAGGAGACATGAGAGCTTACTCGAAAAGCCCTATCCTGAATGAAACTACATCATGGATAAGGGGTTGTCCCCAAAATGAAATACTAAAGATGACTTAGTACGTCACATGTGAGCAAACTTAAGGCATGTCATCCACATCCCAAGCTTGCTCTTATATATACATGGAAGGTGGTCAACTAGCCAAAAGAAACAATGAAAAGTGGCATACAAGGACAAGGATTCCTAACCCCTTTCCCCCATTTAATGCAAGACAAGGGTGAGTCGAGGTGATTGATGAGAAACATGAAAATCAGTATCAATTAGAGGAACTAGGTACTTCAACACAAGGATGAGAACCACAGTCCTTAAGGTGTTGAATTTTACTACCCAAACCCTTACATTCATTAATAGAATGACCATGAACTTCTATAATATGCACAAAATGAACTCTTGTAGTAGAATTTCTTTCTTGTTCTTCAAGGGAGAGATATCAAATGATCACAGAGGAGTCTCAACAAGACACTCTCTTGATCAATAGTAGAAGATGTTCCTTTATTTTGCAACAAAGATATATCTTTCCTAGTAAAAGGTGTCATACTTACACAAGACTCTTTAGATTGTAAAAGAAAATTCTCTCCTTGAAAGGAGAGTGTAAAATCTAATGAACTTCAATCATTACTAAGACATAATGAAACATAGAAAAATAGGGTGTTCACCAAAATGAAACCAAATTATGAACTTCCTATTCTTCTATATTTTATTCAATATGTAAGTAATAATGTGTACAAATGTAACAACAATTAAACCTAACTAATATAGCAATCAAAAGGAAAGTTTTAAGAGGGTTAAATTTTTTGTACCTATTACAAAAATTTATTTTTCAGACATCACTAAGGACTCATTCACCTATGGTGATTGGGTCCTAGCTAGGGGTCTAGAAAATCAAATTTTGGGTTATATTCCTCTCAGTCTACACTCCTAGATTCTAGTCAAGCACTATTAGAAAGCCGAAAATAAATACTGTAGATAAATTTATGTGATTTGACAACTTTCTTTGCATCTTTGACAACTTTGACAACTTTTGCAATTTTTCTCTCCAAATGATCTTCAACCTAAAACCTGCAATCAAACATCAAAGAGAGAAAAATGTTGTTTTGATAGGGAATAGGGGTTTGCCTTGGTCAAACCCTATTTTGGTAATTAAACCTCAAAATGAAACAATGCATAAAGGAATGATGAATGAACAAAATTCAATGTCACAACTCACCACACCTTAATTGAAACCTTGGATTGTAGCTATGCAACCTAGCATGAAGTGGCCTCAATGAATGTAGATCTTGATCATGAATTTGATTAGAAAAAATGCCTTGAATACACTTGATTGATCTTGAACACTACATCACAACATTAGCTCAAACAACATGCATGATGCACTCCATATTTGACATGACAATTGGAATATTGATTGCTGCAATAATCTTCTACAATTTTTTGCCATGTGGAAAATGGGTCCTAGCTCACTTAACTAGGACACACTTCAGTAAATGTGAAAGATCATGTGAAAATAGGGTCCTAGGACCTAGTTAGGACCCATTCTCCATGTGGTGAATGGGTCCTAGGTCACCAAATTAGGACACACACCTTCTAAAATTAAGTGTTGTGTAATGGAATTTATGAATGTTGGGTTTTATCCCTCAAAATTTATAATTAATTAGGCTTGGATTTAAATTAAAGGGGCCAATTAAGGCATAATTAACCTCAATTAATTAATAAATCCCTATAATAGTGTGAAAGTGTCAAGATACACTTTACAACACCCAAAATAAGGCACAGTGAAGTCCATTTCATTAAAAAGGGCCCTAAACTTAATTTGAATGTGTAAAACACATTACAACACTAAATTAAGACAACATTGGGCTCATTTTAATATTAATTATTACTAAACTAAGGAAAAAGGGATAATTTTTCTATTACTACAATAATTATGGCTAAAACTTAAAGGGGTATAGAGAGGGAACTGGATGATGATATAATAAAAGGCCTAGAATGGTGCATGGGTCCACAATTTTAGCAAATATAATTTTAATAAGAATGAAGATTTACAAGACCCAATCATTCTAGTTCAAGGTTATACCCTTTTCAAACATGCCTTCTAAAAGGACCTAACAAATATACCTATCTGTAACATATGAAGATTAGTGTTGTTAATGTTAGTGGTGCCCAATGTATTTGTAAATTTTGACCTAATTAGGTAAATTACAATGGAATACAACCCTAAGAAGACAACATTATTCTCATTAAGTGGAAAATTCTTAATACCCTTGGATAGGGCTTACATTTTTAAGGTTTTCAACCTAAACCCTAATGCTCGATTACCTATAGACTTGGATACCCTCACTAGAGAATACCAAAGGCAGAAGGATAGTTATAAGGTCAAATGGCTACCATACTTCAGGCCTAGAGGGCCTAACAGAGAATTAAGAATATTTTATAGTGGGGAGTTGGAACCTTTTAGTTATGACATCTTTGAAGACTACTTTGAGAAGACACTTTTCATTGTGTCAAGTTTTGGGCCTAGACAACAAGATTTGAATTCCAATTAATCTAATGGCATCCAATGTGGATTTTTAGAGAAGGGATGTGAACAAACCATATGACTATACTAGTTACATTGTAGAGGAAACAAATAAATCCTTAAGCTCACTCAAGAAGGATATCAATATAGTGCATTTTAAATGGTATTCATTGATGTGTCATATCATTTTATATAGTGGAGATGGTATATGCTCCCCACATATTCAAATTAGGGCCATGGATAATTAGGAAAGAGTGTCATCAGTCCAAAAATAGACTTACATATGGGATAAGGACTATTAGAAGTCCAACTACTCTATTTTTGAAGAACTTTTGTTAAAACTTCAATCCTCAGAAATTTTGGATTCTTAGTGGATTGGAGGTTTTCATATGAGGTGAGACAAATTTTGAGGCCAAAGGACATTCTCCTAGAAAAGGGGATCAATCACAATTATGGTGATTGTTTCTTCTATATTGATGCTAATATAATCAGATTGTATGGGTCCCCAATTGCACCTCATGTGCTCCCTAGAAATGTACCATCCTGAATTTCCTTCTTAGAAATTATATGTAAATTCAATGAGTCTAACAAGAATCATTTTAGGAATAACAAGAAACATGGTATTCTCCCTTCTACAGTAATATTTTCATATTTTTTAGTGACATCAAGGGAGGGAATGGAATTACTATTAGGGAAGTTGCTACCTTACATAATTAAGGTGGATAGGATTAGGTGTGATCTAGAACATTTTTTCAATGATCAAAGAAATATTTTTAAACTAGTACCCTTCTCACACAAGTATGACAATGTGGGGGATTCAATTAGGAATTGTCCTAAGGAGAAGTAAGTTGGAAAAATAAGAGTCTTATGGGTAAATATTCAAATTTTTGAGATAAAGAGAAAGTAGGAAAATTTATCATTTCAAGGATAATTTTCACACATCAAGGATTCCATAGTGAGGAAAATGACCATGTTGGATAATTCCAACACTTCATTGTTAAATATGGGTAAAAGCACAAAGTTGTGTCACACTTTATAAAGGAAACAACCAACACTAATCCAATTTTTAAACTTGAATCACTAAAAAGTGGCATATATGTTTTGAATTTTGAAATGATGTAAACTAGTAAAATATGTATTTTTTAGTATATTTTATGTTTACAATATTTTTTTAAAAAAATATAAAAAATTATTTTAAACTAATTTTTAATAAATTAAAACTATAATTTAGTTGTTGATAAAATGCTGAAAAATGAAGTTGCATGGGACATCAAACTTTTTATAGTAAATTTTTTTTTTTTCTTTCAAAATTTTTGTGTGTATTTATAACTTGAAATTTTAGTGCATGGATATCATTTTTTCCAATTTTGATAAATACATATTTTTGAATAAATATTGAAATGTGCATGAATAAAAAACAGTTGTTTTCATTGGACGCCAACTTTCATATTAAATATTTATCTAAAATGGAAAAAAATTATACCATATTGAAATAGATTCTTTATCTAGTGCATCATATTTTTTTCAAATTTGTTTAATAAGTTTTAGTATTTTTCCTTGGCACAGTAATCAACCTAATGTTTTGTGATGATAACCTACTCTTACTAAAAATAAAATATAAAATATAAAAAATAATTAAACTATTAAAATAAATATATTATTGAAAACTACACTTATGGATCTACAAAAAGGGTATTTTTATATTTTTTTAAAATGTTATTTACATTAGAGGAGTTATTGAAACTTCAATTTTTTCAAATAATTTTATTTTTTTGGTAAATTGGACTCAAAGTGGCGCTCCATATATTTTTAGCCAACATTTTTTGTTGAAAAAGTTGTGGAAGTATCTAACTTAGCTAGAATGAATCTTACTAGACCATATGTTTGACCAAAATTGATTTTAATTTAGAAATACTTAAATTCAGTTGTGTTGATAAGTTGGCTGAAAGTGTGACATAGCTTTGTGCTTTTACCCATATACCAGATCCAACATCAAGCCCCCCTGTCCTTTCCACTTCTTAAGGGGTATACCACAAATTCCACAACAAGTAACCCCCCATAGTAGATATAACCCTAATTTGGACCTTTGGTTGATTATCCCATAGGCCTAGATAAACGTTTTAATGATAAAAATATAGTATAGATAATGTATCATCCACCTAAGGTCATAATTGAAAGACCCACTGATGATAGATTAATCATCAATTTTGAGACTACTGGGAAATTTCTAGATGATATTAGAGCTCAAGCTTACAGTGTATTTTATGCAAGATGAAAATTTTACTACCACCAAGGAATTCAAGGACATTATCCTTAAAAATAAAAGAGAATAATTGCAATAAAGGGTATCAAACAAAAGCCTCATAGAAAAAGAGAGGTAAGGAAAAAAGTAGAATTTTGGTACAATGCAAAAAGGGAAATAGAATCTATGACCCCTTAGAGGGTTAGAGAATTAGTGAGAAGTGCAAGATTTCTTCTCTTAGGAGGATGGGACATGTCATCTTCTATTGCATTTGACACCATCAAAAAACAAGGGGGGGAAGACCTAGTTTTGAATTCAAAGGAGCAAGTTGAGGCTCTCTACATTAGGTGTGGTTTGAATCCAAGGCATGATACCTTGACAATATGGTCTATTTTCCCTAAGACCAACAAACCCCAAGTAATAAATGATCCCAAAGAGCTTACTAGAAATTTGATAGTCAGAAGACTAGGGGATACAAGTACCACCCAACAAGACTCCCTCAAAGTGAACTTATCTCTATTCAAAAAAGTAATAGTGAAGAAGTTTCAAGGAGAATCGGATAAGGTAAATTCCATAAATTTGAAATTACAAGAGTAGTTCAATGTGATTATAGGTTTGGTACCTCCACAACAGACAATAATTGAGGCCCAAGTATCACAAGAAAAGGAAGGCTTAGACCTTAAGGTTAAAATATTGAAAGAGAAGCAAAGTCCCTTTACTAAGAAGAAGACCTTACATGAACTAAGCAAAGTCCATTTGAACAAACCTTAGGAACGATGTTCCCTAAGAAGATGGCCTTACACAAACTAATCAAAGTCCCTTTGAACAAAACTTTACTACCACATTGTTCATAATTTTTTAGCATAATACAACTTTTTAACCTTGTGAAGCTCAAACCCTAATCAAGGCCACCTAGTGTAACACACCTTCCTTGCCTATGGAGCCTTGCCTTGTTCATAGGTGCTTAGTGTTGATGGGTTTTTTTGCGCCTTCTCAACACAAGAAGCGCACAAGTGCACTACCTCTCTTGAAAGGAAAACTCCAACATCAAGTTGTTAAAAATTACCCCAAGGTCTATAGAGTGTTAGGTCATGACAATGCTTGGAATATCTCAGTTGGTTGATGTGTTTTTCTGGTAACACAAGGTCAGCCTTTATGGTTTACAAAGCATGGGAAGCTAGGTCTACAAATGAGTTTTAAGAGTGTTGGAAATGAATGAGCAGTGGCTATCCACTAAAATAAGCAAGCCTAAACTCACTATATTCATGAGATTTAGCATTGTTTTGATGCTTGGAATCCTAATCTAACCACGGTTCAAAAGAAATAGAAAAAGAGGAAGGGTTAATAAAGTTGTTCTAAATCCTAATATATGAATGAACAGTAATCATGGAGGTTGCTATAGTAGATAAAATTTCCTAAACCGAGTTTTACTTGGCCAAGAGGAACCTACAGGTACACAAAACCAATGCAATCTCCTAAGGTCTGCTGATTTTTAGATTGCACATGCACATCATGAACATGCAATTGAACAAAGTTACAAAAATTAAATAAATAAGCCCAGGCTAACTTTGCATAGTAGCTTGTCATCAACAAGTTCCAAAAGTATGGGTTGAAAGCTCATCAAATACCATAACAACAATGTCCATTATCACAACCATTCAAGAAACTAACAACTAAATTAACAGGGAAGTAGAACCATCCATGCATAATGAACAAACTCAAAAGAAACACCCATAAATCATGAAATGTTGCTTTCTATTGCTGCAAAATGCCTTTACACCAGCTCTCCAACCATTTACAAATGAGGGGCAAGCCTCTATTTATAGTTTTCCAAAGCCCAAATGAATGGCCAAGATTAATTTACAATGAGTGGCTCAGAATTAATACAAGTTAAGGTTTCACCTACCCCCAATATTTCTCAATTTAAAATAGGCTATTTTGTCCTCTTCCCTATTTTGTCTTGTAGCCTATTTTGTCATCTAGTCACCCTGGCACTGTAGCAGTTTTGTCTTTTAGTGACTGTCTTCTTTGCTATAGCTGAAAATAGTTAACATATGCCTTCTATTGATGTGTTGGAAGCATCCTTTCAGTCAATCAAGTGGCTCTTGTTTGCAAATTTGTATTGTCGAAGAGAAAACATGGTGCTCTTGATTTTGGTGGGAAGCTCTTGAAAAATCATGATTGTTTTGGGAAAAAGATAAAGTAGCTCCTCTTGCCACCTCCAAGGCCACCCCTTTGTAGTTTTATCATTGACTTCCTTGACATAGGTCTCCTTCTAATGCCAACTCTTTTGATGAGTGCTAGGAGGAGAGGCAAGCATAAAATGAATGGTGATAGGAGCAATGTGCTTCTTCATTTTTTAGCTTTCTCAATGGGCCTCCCTAATGGACACGTGATAAGTTCCATAAATCCTGCATACACGAAGTGCAGTAAGTGCTTTCATATGTAAATCAAGGAAAATGTTAGTCAAATACTGCAAACACATTGTTAGATCCATCCATGCATAATTAAAAGATCATAATATTCATATTTGGAGCTCATTTGGACCACAAACATAAATGTGGGTTCAAGGGTGTTGGCGCCAAGTAGACAGTGGATGGCGGATGACAGACATCAGATGGTGGGCGAATGGAAAATAGTGGATAGAAGGTGGATGGTGGACAGTAGGAAAATGACAAATGGTGGAAAACGGGCAGTGAGCGAACAGTGGACGATGAACGACGGGTGGCTGGCAGACGGCAGGTGGACGATAGAGGGTTGGTGGACGGCGGACAGTGGACAGAAGATGATGGGCAGTGAGCAAATGACATACAACCTTCTACAAGGGCAGACCCACAAATTCTTGACTTGGTGATTTTACCATCTTGGACCTCAGGTCCCAGATCATTGATAACTTTTGTGGAATGCACAATTGGGGACAGTCATGAAGACCTCATCGTTGAACGATAGTGTAAGGGGCACAACGAGTCTGGAGTCCACAATGTGGGTGGAAGTTAAGGGTCGACTTCCCTTAAAAATGACCTTGAGCACATGGTGACCCGCAAGGAAAGTTTAGAAATGGAAATGGAGGGACTATGGTCCACAAGGAAAGTTCTGAAATAATAATGGAGGGATGGCGACCCACAATGAAATTTCCACAACTTCCCAAAACTTAACAAAACCTTGGAAATTCACTTAGGCATCACAAAAGCATCCCAAATCCATAGCCAACTTGTCCCCAAAGTCAAAAATGAAGGAAAAAGTGAAGCAAGCAAGTAGGGACCAAGTCAACAAGACCAAGGCAAAAGCAGAAAAATGGGGGAGGAATTTTTTTATCTTCTCATATTTGAATTCCCCATGTTAAAATGAAGGGGAGGGAGTAGTGTTTATAGGAAAATTTCCATTAATGGAATGCATTGATTTATTCGTATGGCGAACCCGAGTTAGGTGAGATGCAGAAACCCATACTCATTTGGATGCTTGGTTAAGGCTCAGACAGAGAAACTAAGTGTGGACCCCACCATGCGGGCAAAAGTTGGGCATCAGTCACTACTTAGCAGTGAAACACCAGCAGCAACCTGCATGAGGCGACCCGCAGTTGTGGGTCCGCAAGGCTTGGAGGATATCGAGGCAATAGGTGAAGGGAAACCCACAAGGACATTTCTGTGAAGGCAAAAGACCTAGCGAAAATCAAGTAGGTGAATCTAGTCAAGGGGAATTTGATCATTCTAAGGCTGTGACCAACTTAGGCTTTAGGAAAGGGGTACGCAAATCAAGGTGAGAGGAAAATGACCTATCAGGAGCAACAACGATCCGTCGGGAGTGAAAAAGAGGGGGGGTCCCTGCCTTTGGTGGGGCATGTGTGAAAAATATGTACAACAAATGGCAACTCACTAGGGAAATTATCCAGAGCATTTCGATGACAATCTGGAATCACAAACCCAGAATCTTTGGTTATGATCTTCATGCTAGGGCAAACAAACCAGATGCTTGACCAAAGGATTGAAACCACTAGCCAACCCAACCTTCAATATACTAAAAATCCAAGTTTGTGCAGATGCATTCATTCCCATCCTTAAGTCGTTGCAAGAACCCAAGCTCTGTCAAGTTAAGCTATATATTTTATTCTAACTCCAAAAGAATCTAGGACATTGCCTCTCTACCAATCAGGTGTCCATAGCCTCGATAGAGTTGTTTGTATCCCCCTGAAAAGTTGAATTTATTTCTTTTAATTTTAAATGCTTTCTTTCATTTCTATTGATTTTCTCTTCTCAATTATTTTCATTTCAACCCACAAGCATTGAAGCTTGCACTTAGGGTTGAGAATCATAGTGGCGGTGAAGTAGAATTTTAGATTTTTCACTTAGCTAGACTTCACAAAGGACCTACGAAAACCTCTGAATTCTTAAATTATGTGAGATATAAGATTTTATAATACATCAGAGTCAAACCAACTAATGGCTTATGCATTTTAGACCAAATATCTAGATCACTTGGCACTAACAAAAGACCTTCACCATCCATTGTGAAAACTTGATTAAATTTTAACAAAGAAATACGTAGAACAACCTCAAGCAATAAGTATGGTTGTTGTGCACATAGATGTGCCCAACTAAAAGCATAGGGACCCCGAGAAAAGCAGTAGCAAAGCGGCAGCGAAACAAAAAACAAATGGAAAGAAACACCTACACTAACCAAAGCAAGAAAGGAAAAGCAAACGACAAGGAGGCTACCCTAAAGAAAACTAACCTACAACAAACCAACTACTCTAACGAAAGCAAGAAAGCAGGACTATATACACGAACCTGAGGTATGTACATGAAACCTACACTACTCAAAATGGGCTATGTACAAAGATATTTAAAAAGCATTATGTTCAGGCAAGGAAAACCAACATTCATGCTTACAATATTTCACAATGCATGCACAAGCAAAAGGAAAACTGTTATAGTTTTTAACCATGCATATTCATCTTTATATTCAGAAAAATGAAGTTCAACACTGCAACATTCAAATTCAATCACACATTTAGGAAAAATTAGGAATTGAGGTAGTTCATTAAACACATGGTTAATCCACAAGCACGTACATCTTCTCTCGTTCATGTAATCAAAATAATAAATGAAGTTGTAGAAATTCATAGGAGAAAGGAAAGATAGAACCTGGATGTTGTCATGCGAAGGTGGTATCGCCTGACAGTCGAGAGCAAGCACTGCATCATTGGTTGCTGCATTGGCAACTTCGGGTGGAGGCACTAGATGGTGTAGCATCCCCGATCTCAAGCTTGCATAGGGCTGGGAGAATGAGGCAACAAACACCTCTTCCAAGCCACTAGTGGGACCCATAGCCTCTATTAGTTGTTCTTCGAGGAGATATACTTTATCTTCTTGATCTTCCATAGTCCATACTTCTACTTGATTGATGCCTTCAAGGGGTAGCATGCAATTCCCTCTCCTTTCCTAGGTGTTGATCTTAATTTTATAATGTTCAATGTCATAGGACGATGACATGGAAGAATCTATCCTATTGCACCACCCTGAATGTGTGGGAAAATCAACAGTGTTCAAGGAAAAAGCAGTTCTAGTTGCATCTTGTAGTTGGCCAGGTGTGTCATACTTGTTGGCAGCCATCAAAACACCCCCACCTTTGTCTTCTTCTCTTTGCAGTTGATGTATCTCATCTTGTCGTCCACTTGTTTCCTCTTGTTCACTATCATTGTAGATGGAGAAGGAATTCCTCTCCAAATCCAGAATCTCCAACACTTCGTTGTCCAAAGGTTCAAGTAGTGGGTCTTCATCACCCCCATCTTCTGGAATGTATTCATTCTTCGCATTGGTATACCTTTGAAGTATAGCTTCAAATGGAATGAAGACATCAATTAATTGTACCTCCTCAAGGGGACCAGAATCCCATGTGTTATTTCTCTCTAAGGATTCCCCACAGATCCTGTCATGCGTGGTGTATAAATGCTCTTCAAGAGGGAAGGTTTCCTAATGACTGATGGATAACATTCCTATGTGTTCTACTTCATTGTTTGGAGGTTCAAAATGTCACGGTTTTCCCTCTTCTATTGCTGTCCCAACACCTTCGTGAAGACTACTTTCGGCCAAGTCATCACTTGGCTCCAGCTCTCGATCCTCTAGTTTAGTCCTTGAAGCAACTACAAGAAGCGGTGCACTTGGTTGCCCCACTTGTTCTTTGACTTGTTTCACGGCCTCTTGGCATAATTCACATGTAAACTCTAAATGTGGCAAGTCATGGAGCCTACACCAACCTGGCAGCAATCACACCTCCAAATCCACTTGGCATTTTAGCTCTGACCAATCCCTTGCTAGTCTTGATATGAGCTCATTATATCTTTCCACTATCATGTCCTCATCAGTTGGGAAGGAATTTTGATAGTAAATAGTCGTGGTACGTGGTTTTTCCCACTCAAGATATTCATTTTCAGATGCTTGGTCACTCTCATTTATGAAGGAGAGGTCTTCTAATCTAATTTCACTTAGGCTTTTTTGATGAGGGCGTAGCCTGAGACTTAGAAAATAACCCACAAACAAGAGAAATTTTATTATTCAAAAAATAGAGCTTCTTACATGCAGAGGATCTCAAATCCCCAAGTTCTACAACACATGCAAGTTACAGATAGCTACAGAATAACCCTTTCACAATATGCGAGCTTGTCCCCAAAAAATTACCAAAAAATTAGAAACCCGCCCATAAATAGAGCTCCTCATTAGTTTGGAGCAAAAACAACATTCAAATTTGAGTTTAGGCGGTTTGGCACCGAAAATTTACAACATGAAGTTCAAATTTCAAAAGAGCATTTGCAATTATATCTTCTAGAAAGTGCGCCAACTTCCTGGGGCCATAACTTTTGATCCGGGACTCCGATTCACGAACCGTTTGAACCATTGGAAAGGTATCAAAGTCAATAACGAGCTCAAAATTTTCTACGCTGATTTTGGAAAGTTTTGGGGCCATTCTGGGAAATCTAAGTGCCTCAAATTTAACTCGAAAGATTTTCAGGTGCAAATCTGGAAAACTAAAACTGCAATATCTTTCCACCAAGTTATAGAAAATAAAAATTGTAAATTGGGAGTTTCATTATGACAAAAAGGGTATCCAAAAATGTAAAAACATCTAAAATTTGAGAAACTTGAAATTTAACTATTTTTGGGTGATGCAAGATTGCCCTTACACCACTGGATGCTCCTGCATCAGACACCCAGGGTAATTTGAGAAGTGATCCCGTCACGTCTCAGATGGTGGAGGAAAACCCAAATGGACAACCTCTGCCTTAGGCAACCAGGATGAATCTTCAACAAGCCTTCCTTTCCATTTCACCAGATATTCTTCATACTGCATGTTCCTAGTACTCCTTCCCACATGACTATCCAGGATTTCGTCAATCTCCTCCTTCTCTGAAGTAGGTGCTGGAATCCCACACTGTTCCATCATTGGTACTTCCTCTGCGCCACCTTCATGATACTCTGTCAAATCTGAAATGTTGAACACAGAGGAAATGTTAAATCCATCTGGAAACTCTACCTCATATGCATTCCCTGAATCATGCCTATTCAAAATTTTACAGGGACCAAACTTCTTCATCTTCAATTTTTTATATGTTCCCACTGGAAACCTTTCTTTCCTCAAGTGGACCATCACTTCATCACCAATCTGAAAATCCTTATACCTCCTCTTCTGATCTGCCTTAGCCTTATACTGCATATTCATCTTGTTAATATGTTCTCTTACCTTTGCATGTATATCCTTGACGTGTTCTACAAAATCTTTAGCTTTAGCACTTATTTTCTTCTCTTGGTCCATCTTCCTCAATTTTGGAGCTGTTATGGGGCTACCTCCATACACAATCTGGAATGGTGATCTACCAGTGCTTCTGTTGACAGAATTGTTGTAAGAAATTTTTTTCTGGGGTAAGATCAAGTCCCATCCCTTGGGTTTATCTCCTACCAAACATCTCAGTAGGTTACCCAGAGTCCTGTTAACAACCTTTGTCTGCCCATCTGTTTTTGGATGGTGTGCAAAACTAAACTTCAACTCTATCTTCAACTTCTTCCACAAGGTCCTCCAAAAGTACCCCACAAATTTGGTGTCACGATCTGAAACAATACTCTTTGGCAGACCATGTAGCCTCACCACCTCTTTGAAGAACAAGTCAGCAATGTGGACTACATCATGGGTCTTCTGACACGGAATGAAATGTGCCATCTTCGAAAACCTATCAACCACCACAAAGACTGAATCATTCCCTCATTGTGTCCTTAGCAAACCAAGAACAAGTCCATACTTATATCCTCCCATGGCCTCTCTGGTACAGGTAAGGGCTGATATAAGCCTGTATTCTGGCTCACTCCTTTATCCATCTGACATACCTTGCAGCTTTGTACAAACTTATTCACATCCTGTGACAACTGAGGCCAATAATAATGCTTCATCGATAATGGCAACGATCTTATCCTCACCAACATGTCCTGCCACTCCTCCACTATGCTTCTCCTTTATCGGGTTCTCCCTCATGGAACTCCTTGGGATACACAATTGACTTCCCTTAAATAACATGTCATCCTGGATTATGAAATCCAGCCACCTTGTCCTATCCACTATAATAGGTTCCTTGCAAGTTTTCCAAGCTCACAAAATTAGGATCTTCTCGCGATACAATGTCTTGAGTTCATTGAACTCAACCACTTCAATTTGCATCTCCATCAATAATTTCTTCCTCCTACTTAAGGAATTTGCAACCCTATTCGATCTCCCACTCCTATGTTTTAAAGCAAAGGTATAACTTTGCAAAAATTCTACCAATTTCATATCCCT